>JAYMSP010003719.1:0-18700 GCA_036897095.1 Plantago elongata
TGGTATCCTAAAGAAAGTGGATTGAGTTTGGTTGGCTACTCAGATGCTGATTATGCTGGATCTATGCTTGATAGGAAGTACCTCAGGAACTTGTCAGTTTCTGGGAACTAGACTTATCTCATGGTTCAGCAAGAAGCAAAACTCAATTGCTACTTCTACCATAGAAGCTGAATATATTGCTGCTGGTTGTAGTGCTACTCAAATCTTATGGATACAACAACAACTCAGAGACTATGGCCTTAATAAAGATAAAACTCCCATTTTCTGTGATAACACAAGTGCTATTGTGATTACTCAAAATCAAAAGTTCATGCAAAAATTAAGCACATTGATGTTAGACACCAATTCATCAGAGAACATGTTGAAAAAAGGCAATATAGATATTCTAAAGGTTGGCACGGAAGATCAACTTGCTAATATCTTCACTAAACCACTCCAGGAAAGTAGGTTCTTAACCTTGAGACTTAGTCTTGGGTTATTGGAGCTGCCTCAGAACTGAGAAGTTATATGTCTTTAAAATAAATGGAAAGGATTAAGAGTAAAAAGAAGGACAAGTTTCGGAAACGGGTATTCAGAAAGCCTATCTGATAAGAAGGATGTCAAGGATTCCGAGACTTATGACTCAGAAAGCCTTTAGTCTTCTGGAAAGACAGATCCAGAAAGACAGGTTGGTATATAGTCCATATGTATACAATGCTAGATCTCCAATACTATGGACAGGTCATATATCCAATGGAAATTTCTGAAACAGGAATTTAGGAAACCATTTAAGACATGAAGTATGTGAGAACCAGATAGTGCAACATTGTATATATTTCTAAGAGTCAAACATGTCTAGGTTTTTGTTTTATTACCATTTCTATGATAAGTAACATAAAAACAAGACTTGCTTTCTGAAATAATAAGTCTAAAGGTTTTCTGGTATCACACACACTAAGAGTGACTTATGGATATATCTTGCCAAAATTCATTAAGTGGACACAGGTACATTTGTTGATTGATATCATTACATGATATTCAACAAGAGCCCTTGATGAATAAAGCGTCTTAATCTCAATGGGGGAGATTAATTCTCGGCAAGAAATGCCTGTTGAGAAAACAATCATGGCCCACGATGCATTTAATGCAAAGTAGAAACGTATACCATGCCGATGCAATGTACACAGCTACACATACGGATTTTTGTGCGTATGTTGTATCTATGTAGTTTATCTTGCTATATATAAAGGATTCTAGTAAGAGACAAAAACTTTTACCAAATTTGAAATTTCACCTTGCATCAAAATAGCAAAAACTCTCTAAGTTTTCTGCAAATCCTTCTGCTAATCTTCTGAGTATTGCTTAGTCTTCTGAAAATATAGACTAACATTTCTCGAATTCAAGAACACTTTCACTAATCCTACCCAGAAATTCTATATAAGATGGCACTCAGAAAGACCTCACCCAAGAACTCAGCTGCAACCGTTTCTTCTGCTGAAAAGTTAGGAGAAGATAGGGCTTTACAAGTGTTGAACAAATGCTTGTTGGGTAATTTCAACCCAGAGGATTGGGTTTCCAACTTCAAAATGAATTGGGAAGCGCACATGGTGGAGCAGTACATGAACATGGCAATTACCTCCACTCATGATAGGAATTTTATTATGAAGATGCTTAAAAAGGCTCATATGAAGAAATTCCTCTGTGCCGCCCCTTCTGTATTATCTCTAATTGATGTCCTAGAGTTTTACAACTCTTCCTAGGTCTACACCAAGATTGTGCATGACGTTGAAGAAACGTTCATCAAATCGAAGGTTCAAGGTGTAGAAATACATCTTGATTGTAATGCATTCTGCAATATCTTTCGTCTCAGAAACTGTGGGGCAAGATGGGAGATAAACACAAAAGACAAAGACTTGATCTCTTCAGTCAAGATACTATATGAAGAGGATGTTAATAACCAGATAGAGGACTGCCCCTCATCTTTCATTCTGGGAGACATCAGGACTCGACATTTGTTTCAGCACTGGAATGTGCTCGCCAACATCCTGCATAGATGCTTGGACGGGAACAAAGGAGGCATTGACCAAGTCAGCATGGAGAAATGGATGATAATGGTCATTCTCCAAAAAATTGCTCCTGAGCCTTCTGTAGCGGAGGTATGTAAAACATGACCATTATCTTTCTGAATCTCTTGAACATAATTCAAACTTCTTAATAAAACTTCTTCTTGGAATAGGTTTCTACTGAAGAAAGGTAGTTGAGGAATCTCTAGAAACCTCCACAGCACTTATGGAGATACACCAGGTGGTAGAAGCCAAGTCTCCAGAAAGGATGCCAGAAGCCACTCAGGGTTTTGAAAGACAAGTCTCTGAGCTTCCTAACTTAAAAGTAAGTGAATTGTCAGAACTTCTTATCTTTCACATCTTTCTGTAATCAATCTCTAAGTTTGATTTTTGTTCTCAGGCTCGAGAAGAAAGAATGGTATAAGAGGAATCTTTCACTCTTCTGGCCCCAGTATCTGAAGCACCAATTGCTCCAGAAGTACCAGTAGACAAGCCTAGTGTTGACACACAGGTATGATAAAAAACTTATAACTTCTCTCAAACTCAAATAATTGCAAGTTGGTTTGTATAAAACTAACTTGAAACCATTTCTTTCACGTTCAAGAATTACCAGTAATCGATGTGGAAGCTCCACTCGATCTGAAGAAAGTCTTTCAGACAATCACCCTGAATCGACATGCATGTCAAATGTTTTAAGCAATGGTAAAAGCTCATAAAAGCTGATCTTACGGAGCTTGCCAAGGTGATTGACAATCCAGAAAGGAGGGCACGTGCTTTTGATCTGGAGAACTTCATACATGGTTCGTTCCCAGAATTCTCCTTTCACCAGATGATGGATGAAGACTTTGGTTATTCTCTTAGTGAGAAGCTGATGAGCGCCTTCAATGATGCTGATGAAGCGACCAAGCGGGAAATGGCTCTAAATACTGTGCTACCCCAGAAGCTCAAAGTATATACTTCTGAGCAAGAAGAAGTTAATGGGAAGTTGGTATCAGATGAAGAGGAGGAGCATGATGAAAATGAAGTAGAAGACACCTCAGAGGATCATTCAGAAAGAGGTGAAGGTGATGACAGTGATCACTCAGATAATGATGAAGATGGTCCACCAAGGACAGATGGAATGGGATAAGGAGAAGCTAAAACATGTACTCCAACTGCTGAGGATTCTTCTCAGTGGTATTTACCAACATCAAATCAATCACCACATCCAACAAATCAAGATGGTCAATCCCAACATGATCAACAACGAGAACAACAAGCCGATCCCTCTGAAGAACTAAAGGTTGTTGAAGCTAGAGTCGCAGGACTCAGAGAGCTGTTGAACGAAGAGACCAAGCTCAGTCAGATGTATCAAACTCTGATTGATGCTAAACAAGCCCAATTTCTGACAATTGAGGCAGAGAATCTCAAGGAGAAAGCACTCCTCGAAGAAAAGCTAAAGTTGAAGAAAGATATCGAAGTCACGGCTGCAGAGTTGGATGCTCTGGTGACTGATGATACTGAACAAGATTCTAAGGCTGCATCAGATAGACCAACTGAGCCATATTCTCAAAAATCTAGTATCAAATGGAAAAAGTAAATGGATGCTGAGCCTGCTCACAATGAACGAATTATATTGAGCACTGATGATTATGAAGAAATACAAGGTTTGGCACTAGAAGAGGACGAGTTGAATGTATCTCATTTAAAAAGACACTTCTTGCTCCACATATCTTCTCATCCCCAATTAGTAACTTCCAAAGACGGAAAATTCCTCGGAAGAAGTTCAGTGTTTCAAGCACTCAGAAATGAGTCAGTTGTTGAAGTTTCCCAGGTACTCGATTCTGTACCTACTAACCTTAAGCCAATTGTTAAGCTCCTACTACATAGAGCCACTAGCATAGCTTTGTCTCAGGAAAACTTAGGCATGGTTAGGGATGAAGACTACAACAATGCCAACATAGCACTTGATTAAGCACAATATGTTATTCTAAAGGCTGAGTCTATCTTGCGTCCAGTGGAAGAGCTAAACCAAAAGGAGCAGACACTCCTTCAAGAAAATGTAGAGCTCAGATAGGAAGTTCAGAAGCTAGTCCAAGTGCACAATAACTTTAAAACTTTGAGTCTCTATCTCACTCGTATGTAAGTTTGATTCAGTCACTCACGACTATGGGGGGAGAGAAAACTACCAAGAAAGGTAGAGGAAAGAAGAAACAACAAATCCCCTCTACAAGTCAAGTTCCAGAAAAGGACATGCCTTCTGATGAACCAAGAACAAGGCTACGAAGTATGATAACTAGGGGTTCCAAGGCCCTTGTTATATCTGAATAAATTAAGCCTTCTGATGATGAAGCAGAAAAAGAAGGAGAAATTAAGGATAAAGAGGAAACCTGTAAGTCTCCACTCAGGAACTACAATAATGATGATGTTGATGAGACTGACAGAGATGAGCATCCACTTCACATGAAGATAAGAAGAGTGGAAAGCCTATATGAACCTCCTCTAGCTAAAAATCGAAGAACTCCTTCTGGAAACACCAAGTCAATTCAAGGTGGATCTTCCAGCAAAAACCCCATAAAACAAGTAGAATTGGAGAAAAGACTGAACAGAAGAATGCGTAGGAACATGTATTTTGGCACAGCCTAAGATAAAGAACAAGAAAAAATACCAGCTGCTGCTCAGATTGAGTATGTCAAGACTAATGACAGCCAATCATCCTACTGATGCATACATCTCCATAATGGACACTGAATTCTTGAGCTACAACATTTATTAGTAAACAAGAAGTTTCCAGATTCTACCTATATGCAAATGATGGCATAGAGAACCAACAAGACTACTCTGCTTAATCCAAAGAATGCTCACAAGTGGCTTGATTTTGAGGTTCATGTAAGGACTGAGGCTATGAAGAAGCCATTGGATGATATTTGTCCTTATCCAAAGCCAAATGATGTACACAAAACCAGAAATCTAGATGGTACTCTCAGCAAACAGAACAAACTAGATGTTGAAACTTATGAGTCATTTTACATGACAAGGGATCAATATCTGGATGACATTGCATATTGTGAAGAAATTTACAAGTATTTTGAATTGTCTTTCCTGAAGATCAACCATGCTTGGGTATGGGAAAAGTACTTTTAGGTCAAGAACTTCATCAAGTCTAAAAGAGACTATTTGGAAAAGCATGAAGACCCTGACAAAGCTTACAAAGATATTTGTGACTTAGCCAGAAAGACAGAGCTCTCTATCAGAAGGCTACTTTATGAATATGCTGAAGACTACAGGAGGGTTGATCCCCATTGATCCAGAAGATGCTAAAGAAGAAGAAAATACTGAAGAACTTAAGGTTTGTGAAACTAAGTTATTTTTGAAGACTTGAAGACTAGTTCATTAGGATGCTTACCTGGAGCTTGGATTCTCCCGCTGTCCAAATTAACTTAGTATTTTGTAATACTACTGACTGTGTTTCTTTGTAATACATCTTGTAAAAGTTATCTTATGCTTTGTAATGTTCTTTCTGTAGATCATACTCTCAGAAATCAAATATAAGAAAATAACTTGTCAGCAAAGATCACTTCTTGTGATTTGGTTGATGTTTACTTTCTGCACTTAATTTATCTGACTGAATATCTTTTGAAATGATTAAGTGGAGGATTGATTTCACTTACATGTTTGTAATAGGACTTTAAGATAGTCATGGTTGACTGATAAAAAGGGGGAAATTTGTTAGGAATATATGTTAGTATTTTTAATCAATCACCATGTAACTTATCTTTAGTATAGAAAGGTGACTAGTACTCTTAGTTCACTTGAACATTGTAAAAGAGAAATCACTTAGTATGTTAGTCTAGTTAAACTTGTAATATGATTATTAGGTCACTAAATGTAATTTTTATATTTGGAGAAGGCCATGAAGAAGGATCCTACCAATGGAGTTAAATCGAAGATCTAAAGACTGAATATTGCACAAGTTTGATGAAGACATAAAGGGGTAGTCTCCTCAGAAAGTCTTTGTTGAGAATGCCTTTTTATAGTGCTTGTGGCAAGTTACACCTCTCTGGAGATATGTCATTATTGAGTCAAGGAGCATGCTAGCTTTCAGAAAGGCACATGTGTCCGTTGAGACTACATGACAAGAAATAGTACAATGTATAAATTACACCGATTGAAAAGTCGCTCCAGCAAGCCCTGTCTGAAAAATGAGATAGTGAATTCTGAGTACATATTTCAAGATATCAACGAATTGAATTCTGAGAAGCTCTAACAGATACTATTCGAACGACTCTCAAATTCATCAATATATATCACCATAGAAGCTGAGAAATACACACACAAACTATGCTCATGCTTTCATATCAAGCAAGTAATCTCTCTTAAGCATTCATATTATGATTCTCTAGGCTTACAGTTGCGACCGTACAACTCGAAGAATTACTAGTAGTTCTAAGTTTCCCGAACATTAACAAGAGCTTGATTATCTGTGAAAGAGTTGAACACTCAGATACCCTTTTTGAAGTTCATTCTCCAGGACAGATATCAACACTTGGGTCAGAAAGGAGAATTCTACCATATACTGAAAAATTATATTAAGTTGTGACATCTTTTTCAGCTCTCTGTTATATTAGCTGAAAAGTCATTTAAGAGTAGCCTGATAATCATCACATAACCAACACCATCAAGGCGTAGAGTACAGGAAGTACTTGGTTTGGGAAATCAAGGAAAAGCTTCGAGGTTATCTTGAGTACAAGAAGTACTTGGATTCAGAAGCTAGGGAACAAGTCAGGGAACATTTAGGTGGGAACCATTTGTTTGTAGGGATCTTAGAATATGATATGTAAAGTGAACTCAATTATCTGTTCTAGTGAATTCCAGGTCTGAGAAAGGCCGAAGTGGACTAGTTGGAGGATTGAAATATAATCTTCTTAGAATGAGCCAGTTTGCAAATTGGGGATATTCGGTGAAAAATAAAATTGAAATTCTGCAAATTGATTGACAATGAGTCAAAGCAGGCAGTCTTGGTTGCTAGGTGGAAAGGAAGTCTATATGTCGCTGATTGGACATCTTCCACAACTGAAGAATGTCTCATGGTGAGTCAATCAGGTCACACTAAAGAACACTGGTTATGGCACAAGAGGAAGAGTCACTTGAATTTCAAAACTCTGAACAAACTTGCCAAGAAAGGGTTAGTGGTTGGATTACCTAGAACAACATTCAAAAAAGACGGTGTCTGCTCTGCTTGTCAATTGGGGAAACAAATCCAAAACATCTTTCTAGTCCAAAACCAGACATTCATGTGTTAGACAACTGCAACTATTATACACGGATCTTTTTGAATTATCTGTAACTAGTTATGCAGGCAAGAAGTATGGTCTAGTTGTTGTGGATGACTTCGCTAGGTTTACCTTCGTTGTGTAAGAGCCATGAATTTTATTACGTGTATTAGAAATTAATTCAATAATAATATTATTAATTTAACTGACCATTGACTCCTGACTCGACGTGTGCGAATATACTTGACCATTAACAACGAGTCGAATTCAGAAATTAACGGCTAGTTATATCTGCCAGTTAATTACGAATAAGCGTTAAGTATTTTTTTTGATATTAAATTAATAAAATAATAATAAAAATAAAATAATAAAAATAATTTTTTTTTATCCTAGTCCAGTTCGTGTCCAACATCATCCCGGATATCGAATTTGCATTTTTCGGAATTTATTTACGAGCCGTTTGGAGTCCAGAAGAAACCAGGTTTATATACTTGTGAAATGACCCTTGTACCTTTTAACTTATCTTCTTCCTTCCCCAAATTCCTTCCCATTTCCGTCAGTTCCATTCAAGCAGCCCACGAGAAACCGACCACCAGCCGTATTTCTTCTCCGTGAAGGAGCCGCCGGCCGAAAGGACGGGATTGCCCTCACCACACCGACGCGCAGCCGGGAGAAGAACGCGTGTCAAGACGCGTGGTGAACGGACGGAGGTCGCTTGGATGCATGGCAGAACACGTGTCACTACATGGAGCAATTTGGGTCGAGTGGTCGGCGCCCGCTCGCCTATAAATAGGTTGGTCCCTGCATACGTCTCCGACACACACACTGCACACCACCGGAAATCAAACAGCCCTGCCCCCTCTTTCTCTCTTCCGCCTCAATTCACCATCGCTCACCGCCACCGTCTCTCACCGTGCCTTCATTTCACCGGATTAGTGTCGTTACTCGCGATCAATTTCGGTTAGTAACCTCTTCCTTTTCGATTTCAGTCCATTGTTGGGAGGGGAGAACAATGTGATTAATTATTGCTTAATTGTGGTGCGTTACACTGTTTAATTGTTGGTTTAGCCTGCGCATTTCTGTAGTCCCTTTGTTTATTCGTATGTTGTGTGTGTACTACTGTCTTGTGTATGGTATACCGCGTATATAAATGCCGACCGGTTGTCGACTGCTACGTTATAAGCTGCGCTGCCCTGCTTGTTCTCTCCTTTTCGGTTTAAATTGCCCAGCCCTACCCCACTTCGTATGTCTCAATTTGATTTGCTTTTGTTGCGGTATGGGAGCCTGTAGAGTGGTAACTAATGAAATGTCGAGGGAAGCGAGTGTAAGCAGCTTGGAATCCAATTGCTTAGATTGGTAAAGTTGGGTACTAGATCAACTTTCTTTTAAAATGCTATTGTCTGTAGTAAGGCAGTATCTTATTGATACCTGGGCAAGTGAGAAAGTTTAAATGCAAAACGTATGGTGTATGTAGTATACCTGCCCTCTTGCTTGACTGAGAAATTGATGTAAGGAACTATAGAGGCCAAGTGTAGCTACCTAAATAGGCATTGTTCTTGATTACTAAACATTTTGGAACTTTAAAGCTGTATCTAGTTGCTGTAGCTGTTCTGATAGAAAAAATGGTGCTTCGATTTAGTTGTCTATATTTGCTTCCTGCTACTCAACCCTGTCAACTACCAGTGTATATTGACGTTAAAGGTCGACTACCTGCTTCTAAGGTTTCTCACAAGTCATCCGTGTCTCTGTGTCGTGGCTGAGTCTGAACTTAATTTCACTAGTTTAGTCCTATGTGTGTTGAACAGCTTTCCTATGTTGTGCCCTGTCTCCTAATATGTGCTAGTTGACTGTCCATTACTAAACCCGACATGACCTGTTTTCTAGCATGTCGATCTTAGGTACATTCGGTTAGCCTCATACGATTACATGGAATTATATGATTAGGTGTCGTCGTCTTTTTGACTGTTACTACTTGTTATAATTACTGTTGGGGGGATTTTTCGGGAGTCTTATAGTTATTATTGCGTAACAACTAAGTAGCATTGTCCATTCATCAGGAGTATGAAGTTGCATAGCATACCAATTCCTTCAAGGTGGGCGATTTCAGGCTTTCGACATCCGACCCTAGGAAAGTTGTTACCGTTCATTGTTTTAAATTCCAGTACCTGTTCCTGTTTATGTATCTGTCTGCCTAACACTGCCTTCAGCTATGCGACGTCGACCAACTGACCCGACCCGACTATTAATTAGGATTACATATTGTATAACTGTCGATGACTTGTATTTTGGAGATATCTGACTTGTCTTAACCTGACATTATATTATTCCAGTTATCGATTGATATTTCATCCTGATTCTGTTCTATAGATCCACATGAACTACATTGCACAAAAATTGATTTTGAAAATAAACCACACACTGTTTTTGGAAAATTTTGGGAAACCGTCCTAGTCGACGTTGTCGACAAACTGTTGTAAAGCGATCTGTAGCGCGACCTGTTCGGGATCCACTGACTGTACGGACTATTCAAACGGTCTAGTTTTATGAGTTATGATGGGTCGTGCCTGTCATAAAAGGAACTCCACGCGCGGTCACACCTGTACTTGTTGTTGACCGAAACCTGATCCGTTCGGTCTAGCTCAAGACAGTTATTGTTTAGTACTGTAAATCTGGCACGTTTCATGTGCTATGATCCTGACTGACTAATAACGGTTTCCCCACTGTTTAAACTGCCTGATCAGCGTGTTGTGTTGGTTTGCTATCATGTTGCATTCATGCTTTTTCGTTTACTCGCTTGATTATCCTCACTAAGTCTGTTGACTTACGCTCTTCCTGTTTAACTTTGATTTCTCAGGTTTAGAGCACGAAGAAAGGTCGGGATAGATAGACAGACAGACGGACTAGGACTTATTTCCGCTGATGATCTCGTAGATGTGTGTTATAATTATCGAATTATAAATTACATTTGGGGTTTGTAATAATTATTACTTTGATATATCTATGTATTTGGAAGTTCGCCATAATCCTTGATGTCCGGACCAGACGGGGCCTTACAAAATGGTATCAGAGCCCGGTTTGGACCAATAGGATTGTGACGCACTCCCAAATACCAACTCCTATAATATTTTCGAAATTGGGGGGGAGAGACACAAAAAAAAAATGCACTGTTATTATCTATATTTACTGACTTCGACATATGGACGACGATGGAAGCTGAGATTGGGAGAACAAGAAGAATTTCGTGCAGTCATGGGTCGATGAAGCCCATGCCAGGAGGATGCTCACCCGGCAAGCAACCGAATGATCGTAGGCCGAACGGAGGGCCCACGCTCGCAGTCGTGAGCGTCTTCGTGCTGTAGAGCACCAGATGCATTCTATCCGGAACGAGATGGAGTTTATGCGGACCGAGCTGTTCCACATCGAGCATGCTCTGGACGACCCACCGCCACCACCTCCAGCGATAGCCCCGCCGCCACATCCGGCTCCTTCAACAATTGTTGGAGGAGCCATACATATTACCGGACCGAGCGGTACAGCTGCCGGTGCCTGTGGGTACAGGATGATGGCCAGAAAGTCCAGGTACCCATACCACCATCGCCCCCTGGCTCCGCGCAATACCTCCTCCGAGGAGGAAGACCCGTTCGAGGACCCGAGGCCGGACGGATATAGCACGGACGATGAAGAGTCGACTTGTCGTCATTAGAGGGAAATGAGGTTTAGAAAGCCCGTGTGTATTAGTAGTCTTAGTTTGTTCTTGAACTATGTGTGTAGAAATGTTGTTGCTTATCTGTTTAGCTGTAAATGAACTGGTCAACTCGACCAGGAGTATTGTAAGTTCTGTAATCAGGAAGGTTTTAGGTATCAATCCAGATTTAAATTTATTTACTTACAGTATCATAGCTGACCTGAACCCTAGCTCAAGAAAGTAATAAGCCCTAAGGTGAGACTTGTTGGGGGGATCAGATTGTGTAAAGAATGTCTAGTAGAATTCGAGTATTGTTAAGGAATAGTCTATTAATATGTTATCGTATCGACAACTGATCGTTAACTGAGCCACACGTCCTCTTCGCATTTCAGACAAACAAGATGTCTGAACCTAACAGTCCACAACAGGAAGTCCAGGGTGAAGAATTTAACTCACCACCGCTATCTTCACCTAATAGAGAAGTACCTCCTCAGGCTCTCGGAGCAGGAGGAAACGGAACTAGAGGAAGCATGTAGGAAATTCTATCCTTTTGGACTTTTCTCACCCAGATGTGGCAGAATCAACAGCCGCTGACTACTGCAGCTCAGTCGTCGGCCGTACAGAGTGACGACCAAGTACTGGAACGCTTCTTAGGTGTAATCCTCCAGTATTCTTCGGAGAAACCGATGATAAGAAAGCGGAGGAATTTTGGGCTCGATTAGAAAAGATCTTTGAGGTATTAAGTTATACCGAGGAACAGAAGGTTAAGTACACCACCTACCGGTTAGAGGAAGCTGCAAGAAACTGGTGGGTATTGGTGAACAAGAGATGGAAATAGGAAGGTACTCAACAGAAATGGAAGAATTTTGTGCAGGAATTTAATGATAAGTTTGTGCCAGAAGTGATACGAAATGCTCGGGAACGGGAATTCCTGGAACTGATCTAAGGGAATAAGAATGTGAGTGAGTATGAAGCAGAGGTCTCTCGTCTGATCCAATATGCTCCTCATTAATGGGATGATGAGAAGCAAAAGATCCGCAAGTTTGTGGAAGGCCTGGGATTGGAATTACGTCGGGCCTTGGATTCAGTAAGTCATGCAAGTTATGTCAAAGCCGTGGAGAAGATTTTACAGGTTGAAGCAAAATTTAAGGAAATAAGGAAGCTTGATGAGAGGATTAAGAGGAATCGACCTGAGAGTTCCTCATCTTTCAACAAACGTCCGACGGAAGCTAGAGTTCCTGAGCAGGCAAGAGGAAACCATCGCCCCCGGGTTGAACCTGCTCGCCAGAATCCACCACCAAGAACCCCTACCACAACTACCTGCCATTTTTTCGGAAATTCAGGCCATATTGAAGCACAATGTTGGTACAAGAGCGGATGATGTTTAAGGTGCGGAAGTGATCAACACCGTCTTCCGAATTGTCCATCTGCATCCTCGAGGGATTCCTGTCCCAGTGCTCCTACAAATGCTAAGCCCGCTGGTCGCCAGAATATACGATCCAGAGCGTTCATGATGACAGCGGAACAAGGAAGTCCTTCGCCACATATTGTCATTGAAGGTACGATTTTCGTTGCATCCATCCCTGGTACAACTTTATTTGATAGTGGAGCAACACACTCGTTCATTGCTGCCCGATATGCTAGAAAGTTAAATTTTACTCCTGCTAAACTAGCATATTACTTTGATATCGAATCTCCTTTGGGCAGTAGTGTAATATCAGATAGGGTCTACACTAACTGCACAGTTGAGTATGTGGGTGAAAGTTACCCAGTAGATATGATTGAGATAATATTCGATACGCATGATTTAATTTTGGGCATGGATTGGTTGTATGTACATCATGCAATATTCGACTGCCGAAACCGACAAATCTCCCTAGGAAAACTAATTATCTTTGAAATCTCCACTTCTGCCCAAACCCGAGTAATCTCTGCAGCTAAGGCATGTAAATGCTTAAAGCATGGATGCCAAGCTTACCTAGCCTACTTGATTAACCCTGCACTGGACCAAACCAAAATAGAAAATGTCGAAGTTGTAAGGAAATTTCTGGATGTATTCCCGGAAGAACTCAACACGCTACCACCGCATCGTGAAGTAGAGTTTGTTATAGAAACCCTCCCTGGAGCGGAACCTGTATCCCGAATGGCCCCAGCCGAGCTCCGTGAACATAAGACTCAATTACAAGAGTTATTGGAAAAAGGTTTCATTCGTCCAAGTAGTTCCCCCTGGGGTGCTCCAGTGTCGTTTGTTAAAAAGAAGGACGGTACACTGAGAATGTGTATAGATTATCGAAGACTGAATAATCTAACCGTCAAGAACAAGTACCCACTACCCCACATAGACGAGCTGTTTGATTTGTTGCAAGGATCCTCGGTATACTCAAAACTGGATCTGAGACAAGGATATTACCAATTGAGGCTTCGGGAGGAAGATATTCCAAAAACGGCTTTTAACACGCGATATGGGCATTTCGAGTTTGTAGTTATGCCCTTTGGATTGACTAATGCACCTGCGTCTTTCATGGATTTAATGCATCGAACATTCCGACCATTTTTGGATAAGTTCGTCGTAATTTTCATCGACGATATATTGGTCTTTTCCAAAAGTCGGGATGAACATGCTACACACTTGAGATTAGTACTTCAGACATTTCAACAACGAAAGTTGTATGCTAAATTCAGCAAGTGCGAGTTCTGGCTGTCGGAAGTTAAATTCTTAGGACACAACATATCCCGAGAAGATCTACAGGTTGATTCTGACAAGATTGAAGCCATATTGAAATGTAAACAACCTGAAACGGCTATCGAAGTCAGAAGTTTTCTAGGATTAGCTGGATATTATCGCCAATTCATTCAAGACTTCTCGACGATAGCAAAGCCTCTGCATCTTCTCACCGCCAAGGATGACAAATTTGAATGGACCGAGAACTGTAACATCATCTTCCAAGAATTAAAGAAAAGGTTAACTTCAGCATAGATCTCGGCCCTACCTCAAGGCTCTGAAGATTTTATAGTCTATACTGATGCATCAGGAGAAGGATACGGTTGCGTGCTGACACAACGAGGGAAAGTTATTTCCTATGCATCCCGTCGATTGAAGCCCCACGAGCAAAATTATCCGACGCATGATTTGGAACTTGGAGCTATTGTCTTCGCATTGGCAAAGTGGAGACATTACCTATACGGTACGACTTTTGAAATTGTTATAGATCATATAAGTTTAAAATACCTCTTCACTCAAAAGGAACTTAATATGCGCCAACAAAGATGGATGGAGTTCTTAGAAGATTATGACTGTACAATTACATACCAGTCAGGCAAATCTAACGCAGTAGTAGATGCCTTAAGTCGGTAAAAGGATAGTATTCCGGTTGCACCTAAATTAGGGATTTTACAGGTGAAACCGAGACTCGGATACAATGGTCTAGCTATAAGGTCATATCTCTACGAACAGATCAAGGAATACCAACCGTTGGACCCGGCATATAGCAAACTAAAGGCGGAAGTGCAAAGTGAGAAATCTCCCTTGAAACTGGATGATAAAGGAGTGTTATGGTATGACGAAAGGTTATGGATTCCACAAGAATTGAGGAATAAAATCCTCAACGAAGGTCATAAAACCATCTATAACATTCATCCCGGAGGAAACAAGATGTACGCCAACCTCAAAGGAAAATTCTGGTGGCATGGGATGAAACGGGATATTGCTACGTACGTGCAAAAGTGTTCAACATGCCAGATTGTTAAAGCCGAGAATCAACGGCCAGCCGGATTATTACAACCCTTACCAATTCCTTGTTGGAAATGGGACCAGATAACCATGGATTTCGTCACTGGATTTCTAAAAATTCATGGATATGACAGTATTTGGGTAACCGTAGATAGATTGACCAAATCTGCGCATTTCATTCCCGTCGGATCGTAGTACAGCGTAAAGAAGCTGCCTGAACTATATATACTGGAAATTGTTCGACTACATGGAATTCCTGTCAGTATAGGATCAGACCGAGATCCGAAGTTTACTTCCCAATTATGGCAACAATTGCAGAAAGGTCTAGGATCGCAACTGAAATTCAGTACTGCTGCTCACCCACAAACTGATGGTAATCGGAAAGAACCATCCGATTCCTTGAAGACCTACTCAGACCATGCAGTTTGGATTTTCCTGGAACCTGGATCAGACACTTATCATTGATTGAGTTCACCTACAACAACAATTATCAGGCTTCGATTCAGATGGCACCTTATAAGGCACTTTATGGTCGAAAATGTCGATCACCTTTGGATTGGGATATTGTAACAACCACGAATTTTGTTACACATCCGAAAAATTATTTAAATATTAATTTTATTATTTCGCACAAGCGAAAATATTACGTAAGTAAGTTAGGTCGAATTTAGAATTTTAACGTCGGGTGGATTCGACGTTAAAATGGAATTTAGTTATTTACTAATAAAATAATAATAAAAATTATAAAATAAAAATTATGTATTTTATTTTTCCTATGGCTCGAGAACGTATTGAAAAGTGTCCGGGAATCGATATTCCATTTATCCGGATTTTATTTTCGAGTCGTTTGGAAGCCAGAACGAACCAGGTGTATATATTCACAAAAAGACCAAAATACCCTGAACTTACTTTTCTTCTTCCTTGCCACCAAGACTGTTTTGGTCTTTTCCCCTTGTCTTTCTTCCCCAAAATCAATATACAGTCTGTTCATCGTGGCTTTCTTCCGTTCATCGTGCTCGGGAAGCACCACGCCAATTGCCACCACCTCGAGCCGCCACTCCTCGATCGCCGTGACCTGGCAGCGCCGCCCCACGTGACGATGACGACCGAGAAAACCGCATGGAGCATGGGGAAGTCGGCTCAGACGCGTGGAACGGGTGGAAGAGAAATGGATAACATGGTCGTTTTCCGGCCACTGCCTCTCACGCCTATATATAGGCTGCCCCTTCGCCCATTCTTCTTCACACCGTTTCTCTTGCTCTCCGGCTCTTCTTCTCTCGATTTGCACCTCCAACCACCACAACTCCGCCCACCTCCAGCCAAATCCCCCGCCACTGCCAAATACACCTCACCGGGATTGAGTCGTTAACTCGATTCGATTAAATTTGAATAAACGAAAGGGAAATTAATAAAATATTATTCGCAGCCATCCCGCCTCGACCCCGCCTCGGCTATCGTTACGCTGCCCGTCGCTCGACGCGCATTCGGTCAGTGTCGTATTATTTTACTATTTATCTTTAGCTAATTAATTATCGTTAGTTAATTAATTACCGTTCGTAATTACCGTTAATTAATTATCATTAGCTAATTATCATTAGTATTAATTAATTAACGTTAATTACTATCGTTAGTATTAATTAATATTATTATCAGTTAATTAGCATTAATTATAATTAGTATTAATTAATTATCGTTTATTACTGATTAATAGCATAATTATCCGGTTAATTGTAATTGTTATCAATTAATGAAAATTAAATTATAATGGTAGTCTGTTAAATTATTAGCGTCGACTGGCCGTCGACAGTAGGATTTACCGCTGGTCGCGGACTGTGTTAGATTTAAAATAAACTGTATACTGTTGACGTCGACTTGCCGTTGACTAGGAAACTGGAATATAATATTATTTAATGGTATTATAATTTTGGAGGTTGGGATATTGCTAGACGGACTTGTCGTGTGTAGTTTGAATTTATCTTTTAAGAATTCTATATTGGATATAGGTTTATTATGCTAAGACAGACTCGTCGTCTGTTACACCTGTTGGAATTAAATTACCGGACAGAGTTTCAGAAAATGAAATGTCACCTTGACGATTTAAGGAAAATAAATAATTAAAGATCGAGCCTTGTTAGACAGTGTCAAGTACATGAACCAGTAGATATGCGGATATGGGATCCGTTTATCTACGTCGTAGGAATTATAAACTAGTATAAAGACGTCGTCATACTATTTGGGAAATTATTAAGAGTCCGTAAATAATTTAGTTGGAATTAAATAGTACTGTTTATTTGTTATCAGGAACCTCGGAGTATCCTGACACGTCAGATACCTACGGTGAGTGATAACTGGCTTTCGGCATCAGGCCCTGGGAAAGATAAAGTGCCACCTTGCATCGCCTTTCAATTCCTGCATCTATTCCGTTGCTACTGTTCAATACTCGCATTTTCATTCATGTTCCTGTTCATGTGCCTGACTGTCTAACCCTGACTGCGACTACTTGACGACGATAGATTGACTACGACACGATTACTAATCGCGATTTCTAACTGCATAACTGTAGACGACCTGTATTAGGAAACCGTACCTGTATTGACTCGAAACTATATAATCTTAGCTACTGATTTATACTGTACACTGAGGTCATTTTATTGATCCCAGTTACCGACCTTGACCTGTTGACTAATCATGTTAACTAATACTGTTACTGATCCCGTATATTGATCCTGTTTATTGATCCTATTTACTGATACTATTGACTAATCATGTTCACTAATATTGTTGCGATGGGTCGTGCCCATCACACTATGCATCACCGGGGAGGTCACTACTCACACTCCTATTATTGACCGAAACCTAACCAGTTCGGTCTAGCCCAAGACAGTTACTATTTAGTACTGTAAATCTGGCACCTTTCATGTGCTATGATACTGACTGACTGATACCGGTTTCCCCACTGTATAAAACTGCCCGATCAACGTGTTGCGTTGGTTTACTGTACTGTTGCATTCATACGCATATATTCATGCATGCTTGATTATCCTCACTAAGTCCATGTGACTGACATTCTCCCTGCTTCCAATAATCCTGCTTTCCCAGATTTGGAGCACGGAGGGAGAACTGGGTAGGTAGACATACCGACTGAGACTAGGACTGGACATTCCGCTGCTAATCCTATAGTATAAGTGTGTGTGTTTTGCGTATTAAGTTATGAAGTACATTTGGAGTTGTAATAAATAATATTTTGATATTTATATATTTGGAGGTTTGGCACAATCCTTGACGTCCGAACCAGATCTGGGGCGTTACAGAGTGGTATCAGAGCAAGGTTTGGACCAATAGGATTGTGACGTATTTTCAACTACTGACCCCTATAATATTTTCTAAAGTGGGAGAGGGGAGAGACACGTAGCTATGCACTACTACTATCTATATTTACTGACTTGACAGATAGACGAACCATTTCTGTAATAGATGTGCAGTCCTGAGTGGACGAACCTAAGTTCAGGTAATAATCGTGACCTTTAATTTACTTAATTACAGTATTATGGCTGAACAAGAACCCCTAGTTCCAGGAGGTAGCAACCCACCGTCACCCACGCTAATCGAACCTCTGCCGGTGGAAGAACTTCCTAGTACCGAACCATCTGCTTTTCCCCAAATCCCAGAGATGGCAGCATTTTGGAAACAAATGACGCTGCAGTTAAAAGGATTCCAATCTACTGAAGGACAGTCATCAGTTTCCGAAGATGACAGTCTTATGCAAAGGTTTTTGAGCTATGAGCCTCCCACTTTCTATGGAGAGGCCGATGACGTCAAAGCTGAGCACTTTGTAAAGGGAATGGAGAAAATTTTTGCAGTGCTCCGTTATACCTAGAACAACGAGTTCGGTACGCGTCATATAAGTTGATAGGAGCTGCCCAAGACTGGTGGGATTTAATCAGTCGTATCAGGGAAAAGAGAGGAGTTGATTGGACATGGAGTTCATTTG
>JAYMSP010003720.1:0-18697 GCA_036897095.1 Plantago elongata
TTTTTGTGAACTTGCTCCCCCCCCCCCCCCCCCCTCCTTTTTCTTACAATTCGAAGTAGAAGACCTCGGATTGTAACTCTGAGACCTCGAAGTAGAAGTAGAAGACCTCGGATTGTAACAATGCGAGGTAAATTCCGCTTTCTTGTGTTTGATTTCGGATCTTTCAATCTTCGGATCCTAAGTAACTTATTTTGATTGTTCTCAAGCAGGATGTCGAAGAGTCAATCAAGTCCGTCACGCTGGGTGCATTATCAAGACGAATACGATGTTCGTCGCGATGTGCCCCTTCCGGCTCCTATCACACATCCTAACCCCTTCGAGTCTCCTATCTTCCCCGGGTATCAGGGGTGGCGAGACCTGATAAACTGTGATTGCGGGGTTTGGCACTCTCATGCGTATCCGGGTGAAGGTACTTCGGCGGATCCAATTATTCTTGATCCAAACTTGCGCGAGATGCCGTGCCCACAGAAAGACCCGTGGTAGTTAAAGGAAATTGGTCGTAGGGTCACTCGCTCACAAGCCGCGACACGGAAGAAGCGCAAGAGAGAGTCCCGGAGGAAGTGGTGAAGGCGGGGTATGCCCCGTTAAGTATGTAATTCGACAACTTTTGCTACTTCGGACAAATTTTTCCTCCGTCTTTTGTAATTATGGTCCATATTTTGCTGCATTTTTTGCTTGGAAGGCTTTTCGGATACATATATCTGAACTTATATATATCAACTTTTCCATGTTCTTCGGATAAAATAGATGTCTTAATTATCCAAATGGTCCTCCATGTTTTGCACTTAGAGTAGAAAGCCGAAGTGATCAGGTGGAAATATATTCGAATAAAATAAGTAACAATGAACCATAAAATTTAATCTAGATTGGATTTCTAGGGGAATACATCCGAGCTGGTCGTCATCCGAAGGTACATGATATATGGGGGGATACCAAACGTCGTCAAATGCATTAATGTACGACTATGTCTTTTCAACTCCCCAAATGATCTCACCCGTTGGATCATAAGTACTGAGCGGTTAGATTGTGGCCACGATTGCCTTAGCGGTTGGATTTCCAAAATTAGCCTCCTATATAAATAGGGGTGCCGTCAAAGCCAATTGTATCGCAATTTTAGAGGGTGGATTTTTGCGCTAAAGAGCATCCGAAACAAATTAGTTGAGACATCCTAAACGGAAGATTCCTTCGATCCAATTTCCGAGCAAAAAGAAGTAAGTATCCAAAGGCTTTAGCTCTTTTTAATTAGGAATGTTCTTACTTCGTCTTAGTCTGTACTGATCTTCATAAGTGATGCTTATATTGTTCTTAATGTAACTGTCGCTTATTCGGAAGTAAACGAGAAACTTGAACACGTTTAGATGAATAGGCTATTCCGAATAGAACTGACTGCGCTTGCTAACTTCGAACTTAAGTTAGGGCTAGGGAATCCCATACTAGGGTCCGAAGGGAAACACATTGAATCAATTCAATCGTAAAATGCTTGCCTAGTTTAACCCGGACCTTTTAGACTTACCCTTTCCTTCCTTCATTAGGATGTCAGATAGTGATAGCCAGAATGTCCAAGAAGGTCACAGTTATGGATTCGATCATGGGTCTAGCCCGGATACAAAGTCATATTCCATTACTTCGGAAGAACGGGCTGATGTAGAAGCCGGAGATGTTGCTGAAGAGCATAATCAAGGATTCGACCAGATAGAGATCAATATTGACACGGAGGTAAGTGGCTCCTCCTGCCATCTTGTCGTACCTGGTTCTATGGATCTGGATCGACAACCAATCGCTTCCACTTTGCAGGCCACCACCCTTCATTGGACCACCACACGGGAGGTTGGTGCTGATTCTGGATCTGAAAGCGGCGAGCTTCCTCTGAGGCCGGTTACCTATGCCGTAATTTGGGTTATAACACTCATATTCATCCTTACCAATTGTTCTTTAACCCAGATCCTCAGGAACCATTGATTGAGATGGTAGAAGATACGACCGATGAAGCCCCCAGAACTAGCCATTTTCGAAACGAGTACGGAACATACATTTCGAGCAGTTACCCCTCTCCGAATCGTCGAAGTAATAGACATCAATGAGTTAGAATCTCTGGATACTGGGGCGACTCAAGCTGTTGTGCTAAAGGGCAGAGGAGAGAAGAAGGAAGGAGCTGAAATTGTTAAGGAGGAAGAGGTCGAAGAAGAAGAAGAAGAAGAAGAAGAAGAAGACACCGTGGGAACCTCGGACGGCCGGGTATATGATATCAAGTACCCGAGGAGCAGGACGAGTGTCGTTCATCCGGACATTACCGGGGAGCTAAACTCGGATGAAACTCTTCCGACCCAGGCCAGCGAATTGACTGAGGAAAAGCAGAAAGATATTCGGTCTCGTTACGAGATTCCTGAATCTCTAGAGTTGATAGTCTCGAATCCCAAGTATGTCCTCTACAATCCTCCGGAAGGTTGTATGGCGGTGTACGAGGTTTCGCTACACTGCGGGTGGAGGCACCCTGCTGCCCCCTAGTTTCTTCGAATCTTCAATGATCTAAATCTAAGCCCGCACCAGATCATTTTGAACTCCTTGCGCAACCTCATGTGCTTCGGAGTCCTTTGTAAGCATATCGGAATTCAAATGAATACAGCTAACTTCCAAAAACACTTTGAGATTAAAGCTAGTTAATCCCACCCGAACTTCTACTCCTTCTTGGTTCGGCCTGGATATGCCTTCTTCGAGGATCCAATCTCATCGTTGGGTGATGAATGGTGGCGGAAGTATTTCTTCGGCCGTCCGACACTGAAGGTGGGTGAGCCCGAATCTAGTCGGGAAAAATGGGTGTTCCCGAAGATTTTCTTCCAAGTTACCTATCCCTTCAATCGTACCCCGGTGAAGAACTTGCCTTTGTGGATGCAGGGACTCCGAAAGAAGCATCGGGCTCAACAGTACTTCTTCCAGGGGTTGATCTGCCAACCTTTACCCTATTTGGCGGGTTGGCTCTGAAATGTTATTGTGGTAAACCGCCACGCAATTTTGGTCAGTAACTGACCCGTATCTTAGATATCCGAAGCTTTCTTGATTATCTCAAGTTGTTTTTAATATTTTCTGCAACAAGTGTAAATGATCCGGATCTAACCAGTTTACTTCTATTATGTAGAGTACTATTTTGACTATATCATGACTTCATTGCTCGAGTTAAAGAGGAAGCAGAAGGAAGATCAGGAGCAAGATAACCGACCAACTGCGCTCCCGGACCATTAAAGTCTCCACTACTTTTCGATGGATGATACGGTAAATGTGGCTGCCTTCTTGGATCAAAACCTCCAGCGGGTCTTCCAAGGTAAGGACTCCGAATGCCTACTCCGAGGCAAGGGAAGACTAGGGCTGGAGAGGAGGCCGATGCCAGGAAGTCGCCGAAACCGTCCGGGTCTTCTACCTCGAAGGCAGTGTCCGGGACGAAGAGGGGGTCCGAAGGGCCGATTCCCTCAGCGAAGAAGGGGAAGGGCAAACTGATCGAAGTCCCCGGCCCAGATGCCGACTTAGAGGCCGAGGTGACTCGATTGGTGGCGATGAGCAAAGTGGAGAGGATAGCCAAGTTGGTTGAGGCAAATCCTATCCGAGGCTTGTATACTTCAAATATCTATCTTTCTCGTTCTAACAATAATCATCTCAGAACTGTTATTTGTAGCTGACTGTCGTAGTTCGGGCCTGCTCCCATGTGGCTGGAGAGAGAGCCGAGATTGACACTTAGCTGTCGAAGTCCAAGGCGAGTGTCAAGGAGATGGAGGGGAAGTACCATAGACTATAAGAGAAAGTTCCATAATGTATCCTCGGAGCTGCGTAAGTTGGATGAGAACCGCAAAGGAATGGAACACGATCTGGCCAAGGTCCGGACTGATTATGATGTCCTGGAGAAGGGTATTACGGATATCCTGGAGCTGACCCGAAGCTTCAAGGACCAAATGCTCGATAATCTCCGGGGTGCTCAGATAGAGGCTGTCCGGGACTTCCTGTCCTCACTCTCCTGCAAATTTTTCCTAATGACCTCTGCGGATGATGCCCGGGCTAAGGGGTTCAAGGCTGCTATCGGCCAACTTCAACTGAAGGAAATGCTCCCGGGGGAATTCGATCCGAAGGCTGAGGGTTTGAGTGCTTACAACAATCTGGATGGCATTCGCTACACTGGAGAGCTCATTGATGATGTCGAATTAATAAAAGACAAGTACATTGAGATGGTAGCTTCGGAGACCCCGGAACTTAAATTTAACCATGGGGGCCCCTTCCTTCCGGATTTTGTGCCCGATGTCCTGCTTCAGCACCTCTTGGTTCCTCTCGAGAACTATTCCGCGCACAACCGGGACTGGTTGGCCCTTCCTTCTCCTATTCTGAGGTAGCCGTAGTTAAATCTGATGGCCATGGCTCCGGAATACATTGAAAGGATGAGGAAGAGGCATGAAGCCGATGGAAAAGAAGGCTGATGGAGAGGGAAGTTCTCAGGCCCCGTAGACTTTGTATGGTCTTCGGACCTTAAGACAATTTTTATCTTTTCTCGCACCTTGACTTCTTGCTGACTTATTTTGACTATCTGTTTTTGCTTCGGATAATATTTGTTTGTAATGAGGCTTCGGCCTTCCAGTCGGCTTGTTTGAATTCCTCTGTTGAATGATCATTGAATATTTGCAACTCTTATTTGTTCGAAATAGATGATGTATGTTCTGTTCAAATGTTTCGATATTGCAATTGTTATCCGTGGAGTATGATCTTTGTTTCAACTTTTCAAGTTGTTTCATTCGGATGGTTTGTATGAAATAACCGAACGTTTAAGAGTTGTGTTTGGTTTACAATCATTTTTTAGTTCGGATTATACCATACCCGAAGCCCTTTCATCCGAAGCAATATGTGCGTGAGTAAATGGGTCAATCTTTGAAAAAGATAGTCGTTGTATTGATTTGACGGAAACACAATTACAAACGGCGGGTCAAAGAATGACCGAACAAGTATCTTCAAACAAAATAGAAATGAAGAAAAACATCCTAAGCATAAAACTTCTACAGATTTCTTGGGTTCCAAGTTCTCTTGAGTACTCTTCCTTCGAGGTCCTCTATTTTGAAGCTTCCATTGCTTCTTACATCGATGATTTTATATGGACCCTCCCAATTGGGCTTGAGTTTTCCAACGTGGCTAAGAATATCGGCTCTTCTCAGGACCAAGTCTCCGATTTGGATATCCTTGTTGCACACATTTTTTAGTAGGCTCGAGCAATGGAACTCTGATATCTAAGGATGTAAGCCGAGGAAGAACTCTCTTATCCTCCAAGAGCTCGAGCTCATATATCTGAGCCGTTGTATTTTCTTTAGGTTGGTATTGCCGGATCCTTTGAGTCTCCACAATTACTTCCGAGGGTATGACTGCCTCGGAACCATATACCAAGGAAAAGGGGGTTTCTTGAGTTGCAGTCCTCGGAGTGGTCCGATGCGCCCAAAGCACACCATCCAAATCGTCGACCCAATTTCCTTGGAAGGTTTTAGGTTTTTTTCTTCTAGGATTCTAACAATGGTCTGGTTGGTAGACTCAACTTGCCCATTAGCTTGGGGGTATCCAACCGAAGTGAAGCGTTGTTCAATTTTCAAGGACTTGCACCATTCCTTAAGCTTTTGCCCAGAGAACTGAGCTCCGTTGTCCGAGACGAGGATCCTTGACAATCCGAAGCAGCAAATAATATTCTTCCAAATGAAGGTTCGGACTCGGGCCTTAGTGATGGTAGCTACTGCCTCGGCTTCTACCCACTTTGTAAAGTACTCGACAGCTACGATCAAAAATTTCTTTTGTTGAGCTCCACGAGGGAAGGGTCCCACAACATCAATGACCCATTGATCAAATGGACACAAGATGATTGACGATATCATCGGGTTACTTGGCCTGTGGGGGATGTTGGTGTAGAACTGACAATCACTACAGGTTCCAGCAAAGTTAGTCGAGTCCTTATCTGTCGTAGGCCAATAATAACCTTGTTGGATGATCTTTTGCAGAAGGGAACTAACCGAACTTGCTAGCTTTTTGTTCGATTCCCACAGACGGCGCCAATTATGTTGAGGTAAAAGCCCTAACCCTCGGGTGTAACAAGAATTAACTAACTCCAATAATCTAAGATGCTTCGGCCAAGGCAGACTCCGGCTCAGAGCGCGATCGCTTCATATCCGAACCTGCACAATTGATTAGAGTAGGGGGGGTTAGAACCTTTAGATCCGGCTTTTCATGTATGGCCGGATGGGAGACTTTATTCGAGAGTGATTATGAGTCGACTCTGTATAATTGAAGGTATAAAGTTTATTGTAAAGTGGGAAGATCAAGTGAGCTTGTTGATTTACCTTGATAAGTGCACTCTATTTATAGAGATTAATTCCCATTTAGGATTAGACCTCTTGGATTGCGTCAAGTGTAGGGCTAAAATTAAGCTAACAAGGCTTAATTAAGCCCATGGACCATAGGATTGTCATAACCCACATAGCTTTTTGGGCCACAAGGCTAGATTAGTCATTTTGTAGGATCTTTGAAGGCATTGTTGTCCTCTTGTCTGAGAAGACATCCGAGGGTAGTGTTCCGGATCTAAACGTCCGGAACCAGTTGTGTCCTCCGCTACTGATGTGCTATGATTTGCCACACTTGGTTCTCTTTAGGTTCGGATATAGATTCATATGTGATTGAGGTCCGGACCTGTTTCCCTTCGGATACAACATTTTGGTCCAGATATCCTTATCACGGTATTATCGTACGTTTTGGCCTAGCTTGACCTCGGATGGTCTTTAGCTCGGACTGTATTCGGATCATTGAGGCCTTATCCTTGTAATACAATGATGTCCTAGGGTTCATTCGTGAGACATCCCAATAACGGATTGGACATGTTGCCGTATCAATACCTTATATTTATCATTTGTCCAATTTGGATACTTCATCAGTCAAATTTGATGGAGCCATTGATTTTGACCGGAAAAAATTTAATAATTACTGAAAAAGGTACATTATTTTGTGACTGTCCAATTTTGGTACCTTATATTTTTCATCTATCCAATTTTAGTACCTCGTCGATTAATTTTTCCTAATTAATGTGCATTAGCATAAATTAACATATTTTTCATCAAAATGCCGTGTGAATAACACAAACTTTAATTAAAAATTATTATAAAAAATTAAAATAAATTTTAATACGAAAAATAAACATAAATTAAAAAAATCATCAAATCCTAATAATATAATTATGTTTTGTAAAACAAAACCCACACACCCATTCTTATCCAATAATTCCAATAACCTTAGTCGACTTCTCCCGCGCTAGGTTATTTGTGAAATCGCTTAATTTTTTGTAGAGAAAGTCGATTAGGGTTATTGGAATAATTGAAAAATAATTGGTGTGGGTTTTGTTTTATAAATTAAGGTATAACAATTTTTTTATTGAATGTTATGTTTATTTTTCAGATTAAGATTGATTTTTTAATTATTATTAATTTTTTTATTCAAACTACATGTTAACGAAAATGTGTTAATTTACGCTAATGCGTACTAATTAGGTCAAAAGTAACGGTTCATTCAATTTTGACTGAAGTAGTACTCAAGTTGGTTAACTCAAAATTATAGGGAAATTTTTGGAAAATGTACCTCCGATTGTTACTGCTCGATTTTGGTACCATAAGTTGACATTGTGTCCATTTTAGGTACCTCCGTGACACATGGCAGTTTAATTAAGCGATACGTATCAATTTAAAATTTTAAAATTTTGATGGGTGAAATCGTAAATAAAATAAAATTTGACAATTCAAATTTCACAACATAACTTTCAATTATTATAAATCAACCCTATTTTATAAAATCAACATAAAATAAGGTTAAAATAAAGAAGAAAGAGGGGAAAATTGATTTCAAATTACAAAAAAAAATTATAAAAATTCTGAAAAATTATAAATTATAATTTTAAATTAAATTTGTACATATAAAAAATAATTAAATAATTAAATTAAATTAAATTATAAAAAAGATGGGACACTTATCACTCTCTCGTAATTTATGAGTATAAATTGTTTAATATAATTTAAAAATATTTTTAAAAATATAAAAAATATATGTCACATTTTATTACATATAAAATAAATAAAAGAAATTCAAAATTCAAAAATGCGATTTGCTAAACAATTCAATTGGGTTTTTAGATTTTGTAAGGGATTCATCCTCGACGGAGCACCCAAGCTGCTGACGGAGCTTCCATCAGACTTGATCTCGAAGCTCCATGACGGCGGAAGAATTCAGGCATGGAAGATTTTATTCTTATTTTTTTATAAATTATTTTCAATAGAGATATAGTTTTATATGGGTAATTTAGTAATATTGTTAAAACTTAGGATCTATTTACAATTAATAAAGATGATCGTATTTACGTTTAGGTCCACCGTATTTATATATTTCTTAATGTGACACGTAATCGTAATTAAGTTGCCACATGTCACAAGGTACCAAAATTGAACGCAATGTTCACTTAGGTATCATAATCGGGCGGTAACAACCAAATGTACCTTTTTCGGAAATGTCACAACTTAGAGTACCTTTTTTGTATTTCTTCCAAAAATTATAAGTTTTAAAATTGGATTGTCACAAAATAAAGTACATTTTTCGGTAATAACACAACTTAAGGTATCTTTTTCGGACTAACGATTCCGTTAAATTTGACTGATTGATTATCTAAATTTGATAAAAGATAAATAAAGGTACTAAAATGGAATAGTTACAAAACAAGATATCATTTTTGGTAATAACACAACTAAAGATACTTTTTTTTATATTTTTTTCCTGTTTCGTTTTTGCTTGTATGAGTTTTTGAAACGCTAAACTCTTTCATCACACTTTGTTTATTTATGTTTGATCATGTGACCGTCAGTATATAGTTAACAAATGCTGAAGGAAAATTTTATAAATGGTATATATGAATTGAAATTTTAAGGCTGACTTGAGCACACCGAACCCTAGCACTTGAGGTCTATGCAAATCAGCAAAAGAATTGAGAATTACTATCTGAAATGTTTTTTATTGGTATTTTGAAAACACCAATCGAAATTATATTTAGTTGCATAAATATAAAATATTATAGCCCAAAAAATCTAAACTCATAAAACATCAGATTTTTTAGCCCGCATAATTTATTCTTTGAAATACCATTTAAAATATCCACCTAGAGTGGGTTATTGAGAAGAGGTATTTGATTAAAATACACATCTTCTGAAAACTCAACTTAATCTTTTAACTTTTTTACCTCTTTTTTAATTTTTTTTTGAAACGGCTAAAAATTATATTAATGAGGGTCGAGAGCATAATGAATGCACTCAGCCAAACAAGTACATTGAGAATAACACATCTCGTCCAAATCATCATACATGTTCTAGGATACATCATTGAAAATACCGAAAAAAAACCACCATCAACTAGCAGGAAAGCTCCAAATTTCAACACCATGCACTTCTCAGTCCACCATGTAAGCTTAATATGCATCACAACCAATTGTCTTCACCACCAAAAAGAGTCTCAATCACAGAACCAGTTTCATACTAGGAAAAATTCCACCATCAATTCCATAAAAGAATCAGGTAGTGTCTATTTTATCGAAGTCCGCACCAAGGTGCGTGCCGGTTTGGTATACACATCCATCAACCCTCACGACACTCAAGTTGTTTTTTGGGTAATATCTAAAACATGCCCAGCATAACAACAGTTGTGCAAGTGCACCATAGATTCCCATTCTTAACCACGTTCCTCCACCCTATGCCATCTTTCAGGTCACTTGGCAAGTAATTTAAAACGTGGTCGAGGGTCTTTCAAAATATTGAAAACTAGATCACTCTGGTCTAGTTACTTGAGTTAAACGTCCCAAGATTCCTCAGAGCAAACATAA
Organism: Plantago elongata; assembly: GCA_036897095.1. Lineage (NCBI taxonomy): Eukaryota > Viridiplantae > Streptophyta > Magnoliopsida > Lamiales > Plantaginaceae > Plantago > Plantago elongata. Next base: position 9,908 of record JAYMSP010003720.1, read on the forward strand.
ATTCCTCTCACCAAGACTCAAGATGAAACGGTACAGAGAGAAACAACAAAAATCAACTCAAGAAATTTAAGATTAAATCTCACTGGTTTAATCCCTCGAGTCCCCAAAGGTATAGAAAGCTAGATCACTCTGGTCTAGTTATTTGAGTTAAAATCCCAGTGACTCCTCAGAGTATACAAGACACTCATCTCAACCAGGATTAAAATATTCAGTAACTATGCTTGCATACATCCCTCCACCCTATCCTCCCTCTATAGTAAGTGGCAAGAAATTTAAGGATTAGTCATGAACACCAGTTCCTTTCCCACTAATAGAAACATCCCTCCACTCTAGGCTCAGACATGGCAGTGGCAAGCAATTTAAGATGTTGTCACAGGAAATTCACCCCGCTCATTTTTACTAATCCCCTACACCATATACTTTCAAAGTACTAAAGTGGCAAGCAATTTAAGATGTACGATAACCACTAAATCTCAACCAAACAACATAGCCACAACACCAAGTGAACCAAGCCAGAACCCAAAACAAAACAGTCTCAAGATATTGAAGGTTAAATCTCACTGGTTTAACCACTTGAGCTCCTCAAGGTATTGAAAACTAGATCACAGTGGTTTAACTACTTGAATTGAAACCCCAAAAATCCTTAAAGTATACAAGATACTTTTTCTAATCGGATCGACTTACCCCACCTCTCGTGGAGGATCCCCGCGAAAACTCATCCAATAGGATAAAAGATAGCAAAGTCAAATGGTGCACTTGGATATCCTTACTACTGCAGCGGCTTAGCACATATGTGCTTCCTTTGTCTCCATTCTCTTCCACAAAATAAAAACTAAGAAGATATTTAAATTTAAATAAATTATAAAAAAATATTTGAATAATTAGAAAAATATATAAAATAAGAAAACAATGTTTGTTTGCTGAAGTAGTAAGCCAACAAAGTTCTGCTCTATGTACTATTCTTTTACAATTTTGAACGAACTCTTCTTTATGCATCATCTTCACATAAATAGTTTTATATAGAATTGTGTGAGACGTAGCCCTAGATAATTTTGACGTGCTTAACATGATGAATGCTTTCTTATTTAATTTACCTACATTACATATTTAAGTTTTTTCAAAAATGATTATTTAAATTTATTAAATATTACAAATAAAATATTATAAATAAAATATAATAAATATTTTTTGAATTAATAAAAAATAAAATATTAGACAAATGGAATGATTGTTTTATTAACAACTACCCCTCAATTGAGATGAATCAAAACCTCAATTTCACATATATCCTTATTTGATTAACAATAAATTCGAGCTTGCGTACCAACTACAAACAACATAACAACAAAGTAAATTAGCAACATATATAATTGGCTTGAAAACAATATAAGGATGTTGCTCGAAACATCATACAAAGAATCACAATTACAATATTAATATCTTGTACAAAGTTATGTATTTAGAAGATTTTCATCTTAAAGGATCAAAATATTCACAACTTTAAAAAGATTCATGAATATTATTTCCTCATGTTGTAAAAATGGTTGGTTAAATTGTACAATGTCGAAATATTCAAAAAAAATTATGTTTTGTACCAAATGTGGTACTTCAATATCAAATACAATTTCCAACAAATACTACCAAACATGGTATTTATTTCAAATACCTTTTTAATTATCATGCATTTGAAATCGGGCCAATACCATGAATTTATGAATAGTAAAACACCATTTCAAACTAAACGGTCAAGAAAATGAATATTAGTTGTACTACATATGAAATTAAATTAAAATTATTAGAGATAAATATACATGTTAGTGGATGATTAAGGAGTTTAATGGTTAGTGGAGTAGTGGAGTAGTGGGTGCCTCTTCATATGCTCCTAGTCCCTTGAATTCACTTTACTCTTGTATAAATACTCATTACTTGTACTTACGTTTTACACTATGAAATAAACTCTATATTTTTCTCTTCTCTTTTTTTCTTTTAACACGTTATCAGAATGAAAGTGTTCAACCAACTGAGAGATAAAATCTAACCGAAAGAAAGGAGAAAGAAAGTCTCATTTGGCTATATTCACATCAGTCCATAAACAGGTAGGAGATGGTAATAATAAGCGTGCCACACTCACGATGAGATGTTGAGTCATCATCTTCAAAACCTTCTTTTTCTTCCATCTTTTAATATATCAATCTGCATATGTGTATTGTAGTATATGTGCATGAATAGAAAACCTTTTCTTTTTTCCTAGCGATAAGATTAAAAGAAAGTTGGACAAATGTTTTGTTTTCTTTTGTAGTACAAGTCTTTTTCTCTCTCTGTTTGCACTTTGCACAAAAAACTTGGCATGAAACCTTTTCTTCATTACAAAAGTCATGATTAGGTTTGTAATATCAAACCTTTTCACAAAACATCACAAATATTTTATGTCCTTTTCATTTTTTCTTTAATCCGTATGTTGCCAGTCCTGTACTTATGTTTTCATTTTGCCGTGCATTTTCAAAACATATTTAACTAATAACCTTATTATTTTTTGTAGAGCTATGATAAATCTTAGCAATCTTGAATTTGTGGCACTTGATATCTCCGAAAAAAATTATTTATGAAATCCATCTTGATGCAAATGGTCGTGGTGACATCATAAAAATTGGTAATACATCATCAAGCCAAGATAAGGCAAAAGCCATGATCTTCCTTCGTCATCATCTTGATGAAGGACTAAAAACCGAATACCTCACAGCCAAAGACCCCGCATATCTTTGGACTAATCTCAAAAAGAGGTATGATCACTTAAAAAGTGTGATACTACCAAAATCCCGCTATGATTGGCTTCACTTGCGTTTGCAAGATTTAAAAAGTGTTAATGAGCTTAACTCAGCAATGTTCAAAATCACTTCTAAAATAAAGATATGTGGTGAAAAATTGACTGATGATGATATGCTAGAAAAGACATACACCACTTTTCATGCCTCTAATATATTATTGCAACAACAATACCGTGAAAAGGGTTTTAAGAAATATTCAGAATTAATCTCATGTCTTCTAGTTGTTGAACAAAATAATGAGCTATTATTCAAAAACCATGAGACATGCCCAACTGGTGCTAGTCCATTCCCTTAAGCGAATGCGACAACTTTCAATATCGGAATCACTTCCAATCATGGTGGAGGTCGTGGATGCGGTCGTGTTCGTGGCCGTGGCCGTGGAGGATCTCGTCCAAATAATGGCTCACATAATGTAAATCATCACCAGAAGCAAAAAAAATCCAAGGATGAAAATGGTCACATATGTGGTATGAATAACCATTGGGCACGTACATGTCGTACACATAAACATCTTGTAGATCTTTACTAAGTATCAATAAAAGCAAAGAATTGTGAGGCAAATTTCATTGAAGATGACACTACTCATGGCCAATATGACACTACTCATTTGGATGTGTCAAATTTCTTTATCCACCCTGAAGGAACAAGTGATACTATGAACGTTGATGCAAGTGCCCAAGTTTTAAATTGGTTTTTTTCCAAACGTTTTTCCTTTCTTACATTTATGATTTGATTTTTCTAGCACGTAGGATTTCAATTTCTTGTTGTAATTTAATTTTTCCATTGAAGTAAAATCACGTTTTTCATTTATGTTGCTCATTATTATTTTACTTCTTGAAGACAATATGACAACATTTGAGGCAAATGAGGTGGAAATATGCTTGGCAGATAGTGCAGCAACACATATCATATTTAATAATTCCAAGTACTTCGACTACTTGTCCATGAAACAAGCGAATGTCAATACAACTTATGGTAGTACGAAATAATTGAAGGCTCTAGAAGAGCAAAATATAATACTACCACATGGGACAAAAATTGCCATAAAAGATGCATTATATTCTTCTAAATCTCAACAAAATCTGTTGAGCTTTAAAGATATTCGACGAAATGAATATCATGTTGAGACCATGTGTGAAAATGGCAAAGAATTTTTTTATATCATCCGGTAAGAAAAATGTCTTGGAAAGACTACCGGAAATGTCCTCCGGATTGTATTGCACTAAAATAAGAGCAATTGAAGCTTATGCTATGGCAACAAAAATTAATAGCACCTTTAAAGTTTGGCATGACCGATTGAACCATCCCGAATCAATGATGATGCAGAAGATTATTGAAAATTCATATGGCCATACGTTGGAAAACCAAAAGATTTTTCAAACTAACGAATTCTCATGTGGGTCTTGCTCTAAAGGCAAATTTATTATAAAGTCATCATATGAAAATGTTGGATATGAAAGTACTTCTTTTATTGAAAGAATTCATGGAGATATTTGTGGACCTATGCAACCACCATCTAGACCATTCAGATATATTATGGTCTTAATAGATGCATCTACAAGATGGTCACATGTGTGCTTATTATCTACTCATAATATGGCATTTGCAAGACTGCTTGTTCCACATAATTTGTTTACGAGTACACTTTCCCAATTCTCCAATCAAGAGCATTCGCCTTGATAATTCCGCTGAATTTTCATCACAAGCATTTAATGATTATTACATGTCGATTGGCATAAAATTTGAACATCCTGTTGCACATGTTCATACACAAAATGGTATGGCCGAATCGTTTATTAAACGCCTCCAGTTAATTGCAAGGCATTACTAATGCAATCCAAGCTCCCTGCTTCAGCATGGGGACATGCAATTTTACATGCTGCAACACTTGTTCATATCAGGCCAACAAGTTATCATAAGTTCTCCCCCATGCAAATGGTATATGGTTATCAACCAAACATATCTCATCTTAAAATTTTTGGATGTGAGGTTTACGTGTCGATAGCTCCACCACAACACACAAAGATGGGACCCCAAAGAAGAATGGGGATATATGTTGGTTATGAATCTCCTTCAATAATCAAGTATTTGGAGCCATCTACATGGAGATTTATTTACATCAAGGTTTGTTGATTGCCATTTTGATGAATCAAAATTTTCAACGATCGGGGGAGAAAATAAGCAATTGGAAAAGTTGGAAAGTATTATATCCTAGAATGAATTATCATTGTCTAGTTTTGATCCTCGAACAAATCAATGTGAACAAGAAGTTCGAAAGATAAGTCATTTACAAACTCTAGCGAATCAATTACCAGCCTCATTCGCTGATCCAAAAAGAATTATGATATCTTATATTCCAGTTGCAAATGCTCCAAATAAATTGAAGTGCCTAAAGGACAACTTACAAATGAGTCTAAGCCACCCGTGAAGCATGGGAGACCAGTCGGTTCCAAAGATAAAAATCCTCGAAAACGAAAAGAAGCAAATAATGACCCGTTAGAGCTGATAAGACTCTTCATGAGTCACACGACAATGAAAAAAAAGATCCAGGTACCTGAAATTGTTGAAAATCATGAAGAGATCACGATAAATTATGTCATGAACAGAAAGACATGGAACCGAAGTTAAATTGACGTCGACACAATTTTCTCATATAATGTAGTGCGCGATATTGTGGAACAAAATGAGGATCTTGAACCTACATCTATAAAAGAATGTAGTCATAGAAATGATTGGTCAAAATGAAAATAGGATATTACAGCATAATTGAACTCTCTTGGAAAACTTGAAGTTTTCGGACCTATCGTCCCTACACCTAATGGTGTAAAACCCATTGGATACAACTGGGTATTTGTGCGAAAAATAAATGAGAAAAATGAAGTTGCTCGATATAAAGCAAGGCTTGTCGCACAAGGTTTTTCTCAAAGACATGTAATTGATTATGAAGAGTCCTACGATGGATGCGATTACATTGTGCTATCTATTAAGTCTGGCTACACATGGGAAACTTGAAATGCATCTTATGGATGTCGTTACAGCATATCTGTATGGCTCACTGGAAAACGACATATACATGAAAGTCCCTGAAGGATTCAAAATGCCCGAAGGATAATCCCGAGATGGTTATTCAATTAAGTTGAATAAATCTTTATATGGACTAAAACAATCGAGATGAATGTGGTTCAATCGTTTGAACACATTTTTGAAAAATGAAGGGTACACAAATGATCCTATATGTCCATGCATTTTCATCAAACGATCAGGATCAAAATTTGTCATTGTTGCTATCTACGTCGATGACTTGAATATTATTGGAACTCCTGAAGAGTTAGCAAAGGCAGTTGAGTGTTTGAAACATGAATTTGAAATGAAAGACCTCAGAAAAACAAAATATTGTTTGGGTCTACAAACGAGCACTTGAAAAATGGCACGCTTATCCATCAGTCCAGTTATTTGGAAAGACTGTTGAAACGATTTAAAATGGATAAAGCTCATCCGATAAATATCCCCATGGTTGTAAGGTCTCTCAATGTGAAACGAGACCCATTTAGATCCCGTGAAGATGATGAAGAACTTATTGGCCCTGAAGTGCCATATCTTCGTGCTATTGGTGCACTGATGTATCTTGCTAACAATACTCGACCTGATATAGCTTTTGATGTTAATTTACTAGCAAGGTATAGTTCTTCTCCAACTCGCAGATATTGAACTGGAGTTAAACAAGTACTGCGATACTTACGAGGCACAATGGATATGGGCTTGTATTAGCCAAAATGTAGCAATCCAGAATTAATTGGATATGCCGATGCGGGATATTTATCTGATCCCCACAAAGCTCGATCTCAAATAGGTTATCTGTTTACATGTGGAGGTACATCGATTTCATGGCGTTCTGTTAAGTAAACTTTATATGCTACTTCTTCTAACCATGCATAAATTTAGCTATTCATGAAGTAAGCCGTAAGTGTGTTTGGTTAAGATCTTTAACTGGACATGTTCGAGAAACATGTGGCCTTACATTCAAGAAGGAAGTTCCAACTGTGCTCTATGAGGACGATGCAGCTTGCATAGCTCAACTGAAGGGAGGCTTCATCAAAGGTGATCGAACAAAGCACATATCACCACAGTTTTTCCCATGATCTACAAAAGGAAGGCTCCATTCAAGTCCAACAAATCCGATCAATCGACAACTTGGCAGACTTGTTCACTAAATCACTTCCATCATCATCATTTGAGAAATTGGTTCGAAAGATTGAAATGCAACAGCTCAAGGAATTGATGTGATATTTTATTCAGGGGAGTTGGTTACGCATTGCACTCTTTTTCCCTTGACTAAGTTTTATCCCACTGGATTTTTCTTGGCAAGGTTTTTAATGAGGCAGTATTTCTAACGCGTACCAACAATCACCAACTCATGTCCATCTAAGAAGAGTATTAGAGATAAATGTACATGATAGTGGATGATTAAGGAGTTTAATGGTTAGTGGGGTAGTGGAGCAGCAGGTGCCTCTTCATATGCTCCTAGTCCCTTAGTTTCAATTTACTCTTGTATAAATACCCCTTACTTGTACTCACATTTTCACTATGAAATAAACTCTATATTTTCCTCCCTTTTCTCTTTTTCTTTTAACAAAAATAACATTGACAAAATGAAAAGCTATATAACTTCTTTAGAACAACTACTTGAAATATATTCCAGGAGCCGAATACGCACAAAGAACCAACAAACTAAAATTTATAAATCTGTTGTAAAATATTCATAAAATGTGTCTCTTTCATTTCATTTTGTTTAAAAAGTACTGAATAAAGGTATAATATGTTGTAATTAATAAGAGAAAATGAAAAAATAACAGAATTACGTTTGGTTTAATAATAGAATTTATTTAGAAGTCAAAATTATATTAGGGCCTGTTTGGTTTGGAATCGCGTTTGGCTTGGTCAAACTACGTTTGAAGCCCGAAACTAAAAACACTCTATCGATTTAGTCTAACCGAACTTGTCCAAAAAAAATTGGCGATTGGTTTAACGTATTGTGATGCGTTTCAAGTGTCGCTTTCAGCCCTGAAACACACATCTCCATTCACATTCGATAATTGATTCATACACATTTGAGCATGTGGGGTCCATTTTTAGATAAGATAGTGATACTTTACACCTTTTCAATTACAATTGTTGTTTTTATGTTGTATTTGTGTTTAATCTGTATGGTGTATTTATTCTTTAGTATAATTATCAAGTAATTGAATATCATATGACAACTTATTAAAATCAAGCAAATATATAAGATTATATGAAAACTTACATATACTACAACTAAGGAACTAATACACACATTAAAGCATACCTTCTAATCAAGCACCTAAACAGTTGACCAAGTCCGTACATAGTTATTATGAACCTAATAATTACTGAACTAATACCCTTCTCCTTCCTCTTCGTAACAACACTGTTCACACAACAATTCAATTGAAGTTGTAAATTCACCAAGTTTTAGAATTAGATCTTCGTTTTCAGTTGATTAATACACATAGAGATGGAAGAAATCACTGATGGAGTGAAGAACATCAAAGTCACTACATTATATAACAATAATATTAACATAATAATAATAATAATAATAATAATAATAATAATAATAATAATAATAATAATAATAATAATAATGATCGAATCCAGGATTCCAACACCAAAAAGCGCCTCTTCTTCTGTTCCTTATTGAACAATGTTTCTTCTTAAGATACTTCTGTTGTTGTGTAAATAGTAATAAGCCACTTGCTTAATCATATACTTTTACTGTATGAAAGAAAATGTCACACTGAAAGAAAATGGCGACTGTGAATATGTCTCTCAGCTGGAAAATGTTGTTATTTATATCACTCGCGATCCTCTACGACATTTAAGCGCGACATCTTCCATAACACCGTCAGATTTATACCATGTGACCATTATTTACTTTAACCAAAAC
>JAYMSP010003721.1:0-18684 GCA_036897095.1 Plantago elongata
GAACTACAACGGTTTGATCATCGATAGCACCTTCTCCATTATGCAGATGGTCGTCTTGTGGCGGCAGTGGTACACCGGAGACATATTCTTGAACCGCAACGGTTGAGCACGATAGCACCTTCTACGTTATGCAGATGGTCGTCTTGTGGTATACAGGGCCGGCCTTAAGCCCATGCGGTATGTTCACCCGCACAATGCCTTGATTTTTTAAGGGCCTTAAATTAGTGTCATGGTAGCAATAGCGAGTTAAAATTATGAATAGAAGTATTTTATAAACAATTAATACAATCTAATTATATTTCAAATAACACTTGCGGTATTATATTTTTAAAGTGATTTATTTTATACCCCGTTCAGAATTCATCTTTCCGCATATTGAATACAAGTTTTAAGAGTAAAATTAATGAAGTAAGAGAGATGATGATAAAGTAGAGAAAAAAATAAATAAAGTATGAGTGACATAGTATAAAGTAGGATATATATTTTATATTTAATGGATGAGAAAAATAAGTTGCGACGGACTAAAATGAAATACATAAATATGAAGTTGTGACGGAGGTAATATATTATTTTATTAGAAACTTATTTAAATTTTGTGTAAAATATTTTATTATCTTTAATCTATTCTATAAGTTCGGATCAATTTTAAAATCTTACATGGAGCTTTTAAATCTTTGGACCGGTTTCCGATGGTAAACTGAAAGCGTTTTCCTTCTCTTCAGGCAGCACATTGTCTTGTGGCGCTTCCTAAATTGCTGCAACATACAGTAGTAGTAATGGAACTTGGCCCATTTTTGAGCTGCAACGGACATTAAAGTGAGAATGATCAATTTTGTTACATTATTGCAATCACCAGTCCAATTTATATCTTTAATCGGTGATGTGGCAGTCGGAGATCGTATTTTCCCTTCAAATATGTATTTGACCCGTATTTAAAATTTAAATTTCAAATACGGGACACGTGTAGCGTCCACATTAATTTTCGGTATAAATTGTATTATAATTATAAAATAATTAATTAATTATGAAAAATATTTTATAATATTTTTAAAATATAATAATTAATTTTATATTTTTTACAAATAATAAAAAAAATTAAATTAAAATCGCATTAGTGAATTTATGGGTATAAATTGTTTAACACAATTTTAAAATATTTTAAAGAATATAAAAAAATATTTGACATTTTATTACATATATTATTAATAAAAATTTTAAAAATAAAAAATACAATTTACTACAATAAAACTTCATTTGGATTTTTGAATATTGTAACTGATTTGTCTTTTTTATTGTAGTAAATCACATTTTTAAATTTTATTTATATGTTATTTATTTATTTATTTTATGTGTAATAAATATACAATATTTTTTTAATATTTTCAGAATTTTTCACATTATTTTTTGATTATATTAAACATTTTATACCCATAAATTATAAGAGAGTGACACGTGCTTCATTTTCAATTTGAATTTCAAAAATACGAGTCAACTGTCAGATTCTGAGAACTAATGCGATTTTAATTTAATTTTTTTTTATTGTTTGTAAATGAATTTTTATAATTTTAAAAATAATTTTATAATTATAATAAACAATTTATACCGAAAATTAACGTGGACACGACACGTGTTCCGTATTTGAATTTCAAATACAACAATATGAGTCAAATGCGGGTCAAATATAAATTTGGAGGGAAAATCGTACATCCGTCGGCCATGTCATCAATTTGATCGGAATTCTTCAATTGAACGGGTAATTGGAGTAATGTACTTAAATTGATCACTTCCAATTTAGTGTACCTAAAATAAAATTTTGCTCCACAGATCTTTAATTATTGATCAGTCAGCTATGAAAAATTAAACAATGGAGATTGTTAATCATAGCTCATTAAACACTGGGCTGGCAGTCTGTCCTTAGTTAGATTTGTGTAGACCTTGGTCGATTTGATTTGATGCTTCTTCAACTTTGTAATAATTATCATGTGCTGACAACTAATCTCATTTATAATCACACTAATTAACAATGTTCTTCTCAATTTTAAAATTTTGGGGAGTGTTTTGAGGTCACTGAGATGGAAAGAGTGTAGAAATTTGAAATGGTATGAATGTGCTTGAAGATTTGTATCTGTGTATAGGGGATGGAACGAAATAATTATTGATATTTTTTTTCTATATATGGAATTCAATTTTATTAAAAAAAAATGAAAAGATTTTGGGGTCCGGTTAAAACTGCACAATTGGCACCTGCAAAACTGTCAAATTAAATTATTTAGTGTGCGGACATCGATAAAATAGATATTACCGGACTATTTTCTGAATTGACAGTAGATTATATCCTAGTATGAAACTGTTCGGGAGGTTGAGATCCAATGATCATTGTGCCTCTGTACTTGGCGAAGAGTGAGCAGATTGAGATGCATATTGAGTACTCCCCCTTGTTGTGGAAGTGTTTATTGGTGTTGAGATAATGATGTCAAGACATTTTTACTGTACTTGGTTTTGAATATTTCTTTGGGTGCAGGTTAGTATTTGACTTATCTTTGTGGGTGATGCAATCCATGTTTCTTTTGTAATCGTTACTCATGCTCTTGACTTTATTTTATAAAAAATTTAGCCGTTCCATAAAAAAACTAGATGGTGAATATGAACTTCACAATGTTTTATTACAGGCGGTGTCTAAATAAATTATTTAAAAATATACAAAATAATTTATCTTTTACAACTTTTTCAAAAGGGAAAAAACTACCTAGTACTATATTCCTTTTGTTTATAATTTGATGTGATTAGCATTTTCCGGCAATTCTTAGCACGCTCGAATAAAATAGTAAGGCATTTAAGAAAATATTTTACGCTACGACTCCATACTCATCCTTTAAATTTATAACATACTATTACTATAATAATCTTAGCTAGTAGTGGCATATATAAAATGTACTGTATCTAACAAGTCGTTGAATATTTTGATGTTTAATGATGAAGAAAAAGTGACAAAAGATGTCATGTAACAACTGCTACCCACGAAGTGCATAAAATATGACATTTCTATAAGTTTGAAACATTCAGAACTCATTAATTCTAGCCAGTACGAAAAGTATAACTATTAGAACTAATCAAATGTGTTGAGACCGACTTACGAATAATAATACACCTATTTGTCTACCACTTGATGAAGAAGAGATATCGAGATTTCACTCCTAAAAATCAACCATTGCATGTTTGGACGCGCATTAGTGTATCTTGACTTCTTAAGGAAAGATCAACCATGTCAATTTGGAGATATATAATATAATACTATATTAATAAATAATTAGGCAGCTAACTAATACTTTCTTAAATATTGATTTACGTTCACTTAATGACATGCACCACCCATTTGTGCTTGCTATTGAACTTTGAACATCACAAGACTGGGTTTCTAATAAATAGATTATCAATTTTCTTTTTATTTAAATTTAAACGTCAGAATCTATAGACTACTAAAGTCGATGTTGGGTCTTGAACTGCTTTAGCTAGTATCTGTTTTCTCTGAACTTGCCACTTTCTATTACCACGTATTGAGTTCAGGTGTACCGGCTCACACGTAAGAAGATATGTTAAATGTCCCACATCATGAAATTTTTTGATATCCTCTATTAGAGATAAAAAGGAGTTACAATTCCTTTTACGAATATACCAGTTCTACATATATGGCAACAAACAATCTTTAGGGAAGGTTGGGCTTGGAAGTAATGAGCCAATACTTTTTGGTACTTGCAACTTTTATGTAGAGTTAAGTTAGTCAAGTTGCGGACCACATTGCAAAACAAGCTGAAGCTAGTACCGTCTTTGCAAGACCAGTGATTCGGTCGTTCTTTACGTACGTACTATTAGTATTTTGAACAATTTATATTTAGGCAAGGACACTTGACATGCGTGATACCTAGAGATTTGTTTGATCTATTCAACAGCGTTGTTTACTTGATCTTCTAAATAAATTACTAACTGTTAGAAAATTGACGTGCAGTCATGCACCCACACTTGTAAGAATGCCTACCGGGTTATTTGGCTTTCAATTAACTCGTCATTTTAATTGAAGTAACATTGATCTATTTTAATTGAGATATAACTCTATTAAGATTCAAAATACAAAATTTAAGTACGGAAACTTATACAGATGGAATTATCATGTTCTTTACATAACAAAGTGTGCAACTTACAAATATCAAGAGATTTTATGATACAATCAAGAAGGTACGTGTTACACCTATACAAAATACAAATATCACCAATAAAGAGAAATAATAGACAAAAGAACATACAAAATAACCTCATACTACTACAGAAACTCCTTGCAGACCTCTTGCTCTTCTTCCAGAGCAAGGGCTCAAAATATTCGCAGCTAGCACTGCACATCTTGTTGGAAATAGATTGTGAAAATAAAGCTCCTTGAAATCAACAGGAACTTGCATGACCAATGAGCCGTCAAACAACTGTACTGACAAAGTTACCGCTTTGGCTCGTTTAAGGTCTTTCCCTCAAAAAATTCACCAAGCATATGTTCAAGATCCTCCGGAGTGTATCTTATGTACTTCTGAGGATTCTTACCATTCTCAACCAAAGGCCTGTTAGGCATAATGAAGACAATCCGTGTTAAAAAGAAAACTAGAGGTGTATGATCGCATGGCCCAAATCACATAAAAAAATGTAACACATCAATTCCCAGACCACACCAACCCTCCACATGTATTATATCATATGAGATCATCAGTCTGTAAAGTTTCATTTTCTTCCTCAACATGGTTGCTGCATATTTTCGGTCCATGACAGTGAGTTCATCCAACTATTCTTCCTTACTATAGAAGACCGTCCTGCGTCCCTCTCATGCAGGATTAACTAGTCATGGAATTCACATCGATTGGGGTTCCAGAAATTCTGGCAAATGTCTATGTAAACATAAATTTTATGGAAAATAATTTTCTACACCTGATCTATGCCGTTGACAATGTTACACATACACATACACATACACATATACATACACATACATACACATACACATACACATACACATACACATACACATACACATATACATATACATATACATATACATATACATATACATATAAATATACATATACATATACATATACATATACATATACATATACATATACATATACATATACATATACATATACATATACATCAACTGCAGGCCATATACAATAGAGTGAGTGATGTCTTTAATTACTAACCACAGGATATAAGAAAAACTTGAAGACAATGGTCCTATGCCGTTGACAATGTTACACATATACATATACATCAACTGCAGGCCATAGACAAATGGAGTGAGTGATGTCTTTAATTACTAACTACAGGGTATCAGAAAAAGTTGAAGACCATGTCTAGACAATAATTTATTCTGTCAAAGGTCTATTGTGTCCACACTCCCATGTTGATCCTCTCAAAATGTAAATATATTTATAAATATCATACTCCTCGCATCCTGATATCATCTTCCCTCATTCCTTTTTTGTTTGTCAGAACGCCCAATCTCATCATTCCATACCTAAAATGGATCATCTCTCTCCTACTTATTCATCGTCTCTCCTAATTATTTATGTAACTTACTCTTTAACACTTGTGTCCAGCTCAACATGAAGATGGGAGGACTGGGCGAGCATTATTAAATGGTTACTGTCCATTTCTAATGGAGCGAGATATTCATTTGTTATTTTTGGCTTTGAGATATTATGAATGAAATGAAAATGGATCTCAAATGAGTCCCGTTTTCAGTTATGGGTCAATTGAGAACAGCATCTTTGTTATTGCAGGGAAAAGGTAGGAAGGACCTCCCCCCCCGGTCTGGCGAGCCTCTCTAGCACAGGTTTTTGAAATGAGGTTATAAAATGCAAAATATAGTGCGCTTTCTCCCAGCACTGATAAAACCCAACAGAATTAGCAAAAGTTTCGACTTTCCACAAGATGTCAGTTTTACTGCTGATTACAAAACTACCGATTGTATAGGGAGGATTCCATACTTTTTCCATTGAGGGTTTTAATAATAATTCAGGAACCTGATGATAGTTGCATGGATTCAATTTAAAGAAACATTGTGCACTGCACGGTACAAAAAAGCAGACGAGTATCATATCAACTTCCATAAAGTATAAGTGAGGCAGATACGTACCCAAATCTTTTGATGAAAGATCTGTATGCTGGGAGTAAGACTTCAGCAACAGCAAGTCTCAGAGATTCCCGAAGCTCAGTGTCTGGAACAGTCCATTGAGATTGTCTCTGATGAAGCTCTTCAAATTGGATATTAAATGTCTTCAGCCTATAGAATGTAAACCCATTTTAGGAAGTGACTAACATGTCCAAAATACACAATCCACGTAATAGGCCAGTGTTTCCAGATAATTAGGGACTCAAGTGAAACCTGTCTTTGATAATTGCTCTGGAAACTCCACTACTATTTCCACCATCAACAGCACTACCACCACCCGATGATGTCAGGCCTTGAACAGATAGGCACTGCAGAATCTGGAAGATAATTGAAAGATTATATTTCAAACTGCCAAGTACCAACACTTAATACTTCTAGCCATGAAAAACCGTACATATTCCACAAAGGAGTAACATATACAGGAAACATGGAAACGCTTATGAAAAAGGAAAAATGAGGGGGGGGGGAGAAAAAGAAAAGAGGCAGAAATGAAGAGGTGAGATTCAAGAGTTTGGAGATGTGCCAAAATAATGCGTTTATCCCTACTTCCGCGTGATATAGCATGGAAGCAAAATATTGAAGCTAAGTGTTCATACTCTGTAGCATGAGGAACAAATTTTTACAATTAAAATCTGCAGTGCGAGAGGTTTCAAAAGATTTGAGCTACAACAGTGAACTTAAGGTACCTTTTATGGATTTTCCCCAAGCTGTAATGTTACCACTTTCTGCCTAACAGGCACAGCTATTATTTTTTACAATGCTTTATTTACTGGTAATCAATTAAGAAAATCGACCCCCCAGGCTTATGGTAAGCGGTCAGGGAATTTTTACTATTACCTTCGGTGCTCATCCATACTCCATTATGAGTCTATATCGTTGGAGCAACATGTGGATGCAAGGATGATTTGATCCTTACAAAAGTAATCTTCGTTTTGGGGTGGGGGATTATCATTCGTTTTGTGGTTTTCTTTCTCAGCTTTAAAAAGGAAGGAAAAGAAAAGTTCCACAACAACATTGAATACCTTTGCCCAAGCAATCCTCTTATACTGGTTTGCATGTTGCTGTACAATTCTCCGATGCCTCTGGACCCAATCATCACCTAACAAGTCTTTGGCTTCAGATCTAAAGCCAAGCAATTTACAAGAAAATACTTCAGCAAGGATAGAATGGAGCAACCAATGGAGTACAATGTCAAGAGGGTTCAGAACCTGCGGACTGATCGCACCATATAATGAATGTTGTTCATCAGAAATAAATGAGTAAGAGAGCTGTCTCGATATTGCTTGGATTTTCCATCCAAGTTGGTTTGAAGAGCCTGCATAATTCTCATTGTAACAGCAGCTAACTGCGAGTTTGAGTCTCCATTTTCAAATTCTTGGAAAAGTTGCTTCAATGTTGACTGGTAGCTACAACACAGTAAACAACAATGGATTTCATGTAATTGAACATAAGAGAGATACACCATTACGTTCTTGTAGTTCAACATAATTTAAAAATCATCAACTTCATATTAGTAACATTCATGTAGTAGAAAGTTAACACATCAAGTGTCACAAGTTCATGCAGTTCAAATAGTTAGCAAGAGTAAGTTAGTAAGACATAAAAAGAAGTTACTACAAGACTAAACTAAGCAGGTTACTTGCATCACATCACAAATTTAAAACTTTCTCATATGGTAAGATAATACGTTCTTTATCAAGGGGGACTAAACAAGAAAAACACAGATAAAGGAAGAGGTAAATGTCGATTTAGACAAAATGATACAAATACAGGAAGAGGTTTTAATTGAGAGTATGAATTATGAAAACAAAAAATATATGTTTGGAGGACGGTCAAATTATCAATATTACTCGCACACTACAAGTTACAACGACTAACATAAACTGGATGAAGGTTAAGAAATCAATCTATACTAAGCTACATGCACGGAAAATAAGAACGCAGTTTAGAACATTTGATACTCCACCTTTCCTTCCTAAATTCCATATCCCATTTTGTGGTGTCCTGATGGAAATTTCTCCTTCCATTTTTAGCAAACATTACCCCCATAACACACATATCTTTACATATTTACCACACTTCATGTAGTCATTCATTTAATTATACCCACCTACTTTTCATGCATTCATTATTTACAAAAACACAACGTTTATTATTTTTCCATCTGACATTCTTATTAGTTTATAAACTAACCTTAAAGTCATAACAATCCATTTTATAGAAGAATAACCGCAGAATTACATCAAGGCATACCAATCTATTTCAGTGCATGTTTGTGTGCATCTAAATATGCGAAAACAAAAAAAGAAAAAAAGATAAGGATATTCAAGATAACATCTGTATCATACAGAAAACCCAAAACGCAACAATTAATTATAGATCACATTTGTTGATACACTGTTTCTTGTAAGAAGAATCGCTTCTTATACAATACTGCTACAGTTCAATGAAATTGAAATTCTTAGAAGACACTTGTCTTTCCTGATCACGTTCTATAAATATCACTCTAAACTTACACAACCTTCCACAAGTGTTTGGAGTGGTTTTCTTATGTATAGGAAAGACAGGCCAAGACTTGGTCTAGGTAAAATTTCCTTATCTTACTCTAGTGTTGGCAAGAAAAGTTAATTGCGAAACATATTAGTGCAAGCTATAGTGAGAAGAGTAAAAGGATGCAAGTTATAGTCAGAAACTTAAATACTAGGATGCAGGCAAGGAGTATAAGGATGCAAGCAAGATTAAACTGAAAACATTCCCCCAAACAAGGCAGGGGCTTTTCTGTTTTGCATATAATAAAAAACTAATGTAGCACAAATAAGTTTGGCACACTTTAGAAGATTTAAATGGGTAAGGTGTGATTCATTCAAACGATAACATACAAAATGCAAGTATAACATTTCTTTACTTACTCAAACAAGAATTTGACATAGTTAATCACATAACTTGTCAAAGGATGGACAGTCCCATCTGAAACAGCAGTTTTTGTTGCATCCTTTTCAACAGCTTCTTCAAAGTCACCAAACGTCTCTTGTGCAGTTTGAGCAAGCCTCTTTGTCAATCCCAAAGCAGATTCTCTAATTTCGTTGCACGCTTTACCTCGAAAGAGCGTTTCAATCTATAAAATCGAGCAATCCAGTTAACTGAACTTACATCGACATTTCTCTTGATGTGATTACATTTTATTGACTTGGCATGCAGAAACCGCTTTAATCAACTTCATATATATGTTGCTACATAAAGAATCTCTGATGTCAATGGTACATGCATGTAGAACAAAACAGACATGCTTAATGAATGAGTAACCTACAATACAACAAAACATGGAGGTCTAAGGATTTGTTTTAATCCATGTATGCTTAGATTGACTAGTGTACTACGCCCGGCAATGTAGGTATACTCCCCAAATATATTGTGATAGGATGCGTATTTTAATTGATTTACTGAAATCATGTGGGCCGGCCATAAGTTCCTAGACAATCAATCATCCATTGCAATTTTGTCTAAGATTCCTCTCAGCTATTAGTTTTTCAGAGTTTATTGGCTTCCAAGTTCTTTTCCCCTGTATCTGAGATACTCAAATTGTTGTTTAAGTAATAGTTTTCCTTTAAAAGTGAGAAGAACAATCCAAGGGTCATTTATTAATGGCATAAGCACAGTTTCTGCTGTGATGCTCTTGCACAATCCTTCAAAGGTCAATCAAGATGTTATTAAGTCAAGTCAACTGAGACAAATGGATATTTTACCAACTTAATACTAAGATGATCAGAAGTAATTATTAATGTAAAAGACAGGATACACAAGCCGTGTACCTAAGGATGTGTGTGTGGGAAGGGGGGGTTAACATAATTAGGCCAGATACACTAGACACAGGATTCCTAAAGTATCAATTTGAAGAAAAATGTTCCATCAGATTTAGCATCCTTATCTCCAGATCTCTTCCCCATGCCAGAAGAACATAATGATGCAATCATGTTTGCCAGAATAATTAGATTATTACCTCCAAGTGAAGTTCCCGCATTATTTCATACATATCTAAAAGCACAAATAGCTTTTCAGGTGATCGCTTGCTTTTAGCAATTGCATCCCCAAAACTAAGTAGCACAGCCACACTCCCCGCAGCAACTTCAGCAAAGCATTGATCCATGAGACTTTCAAAACCCTCAAAAATCTGATCACAGACTTTACGTTCGCCAGCAAATAGTAACTTAACCTGTTTAAGGACAACGGATTCATATCCAACACTAACTAAAATGATGAGCAATCTTAAGAAGAAATCTCACTGCAATCCGCATAAAATGGATCCAATTCCCAATTTTAGCTTCCAAAACCTCCCATTGCATCTTTTGGACGTCATCTTTGCTGAGCTTCTCGACTCCCAATTTACGAAGGCTGTCTTCTAAAACTGGAGAACGTGTATCCCTAGGGAAGAATTCGAGTTTTTAATATCAATTGAGAAAACATGAAAATACATATGGTTGAGTTAAACCCTTATGAACAGATTTGATGCTTTCATCAATACTAATGACAAAGGGAGGCCAAACTAATTGAAAGAAAATATCATTTCCTAATACGTTAGCCTCACCATTTAAAGCTAGACGCGAGTCCATTTGCAGATAGATATATGACTAACATGATCAAAATATCCAAACTACACAATGGCGAGTTTATAATATCTCTAAAAGCTAAGTCGCTAGTAAGAGAGTGATTATCACTCCATTCTCACAATGTGGATACTGCACAATCACAATTCACCATTAAGAAAGGGCAATTCCACTTGTCACACTGAAAGAGACGTAGCTTAATGGTTGGGGAGGGGAGGGGGGAGAGGATGGAAAAAGAAACTAAGAAAAATCAGAAATATTAATTTCAGTTGTAACATTATGATTACTTGTGTCAAAATTTTCCACCTCAGAGTTAAGATGAGGATCATAAAATTGGTACAATTACCAAACAATACAAAAAACTTTAACAAGAAATAAAAATAAAATGATTAAAAAGATAGAAAGCTAAGAAAATCATCACTAAAATTTATGCTACTATTGCCGCATCAATATATATACTGTTTTATCATTTATGGAAGTAGGCACAGATGATACAGTTCCACTACAGATGAACAAGCTCAAACTATCTTAAGCCAGACACTAGAAAGCATTAACACATCTACTGAGAACAAAATTAGGCTAACTGCCCTCCACCACTTTTTTCTGAAAGTCTCATGCTTGTTAAGTAATAACTAGTAGCATTACAAACTACATAGAACCTTCCTAAGCATGTCGATATGCCAGCTACAAATGACATATAGTCCCCAGTAATACCATATCTAATTAATGTAACAAACTAACCACTCATATTTCTACTCCCTTTTATATAGAAGAGAACAGACGGGGGCATTTATCGCCTCTCCATGCAAGTTGTTCTTACATATTTATGATTTGTAAGTACCAATAACAAATAGGCACCATAGTGCAACGTTGGGATATTTACCTGTATATTTTCTGCAACTGCAGTTGATCCCCAGCTTGAACCATCTGTTGTGCTAGATCATGCAACAGTGGCAAAATTCTAGGAGGAATTAAAGTCGGTGTTGTATACGCAGCATTTTCTGAACTGTTTGTTTTACTATCATGATGACCATGTGAAGATGGAAGCTTGCCAGGTGATCCTGATGAAGGCCGCATAGAATTGGGAAGGCATTCAAAAAGCCGTTCAGGTTCCACAGGTTTGCTGGGGTAATGGAAAATTAACAGGCATCAAATTCAGTATAGCACATATTAGTCTGCACTGGGTTGGTATGTGATAACTGACAAGTGAGCTTATAAAGGAAGCCAGCACATATTACAATCACATCACCAAGGATTTCTCCTGAAAGATTCATAGAGGTTAAGTAAACACTGGTAATCCTTACAGAAAGATGAACACCTACTTACAATTTTTGCAACTACTTTGAACTATATTAGGAGCTTCAAAATTAAGCGTGATCTATATCTCATGAAGCATAACCTAAGAATTTATTACTGTATATCATCAACAATAGGAAGAAGGCTAAATTTCTCTCATTGAATTTTAATCATAAAACTCCACTTGAACAATACCTTAAAAAATAGCCAACTTCTTACTTAATGGAAAGAAGACAATGCCCTCAACAATGACAAATTTTATTCCTAGACAACTCTCTACTTTAACACTTGTTCACGAAAGTTACAGGAAGACATGATTTTGAATTTAGACCAACATCCACCTTAAAAAAAAACCAACTTCCTAATTTATAGAAAGACTATAAAATGGCCTCAACAATGACAAATCTTATTACTATACAACTCTCTGCTTAATACTTGTGCTAAAAAGTTACAGGAAGACAAGTTAGTGCTTGTGTGTGCATGATCCAAATTCAATGTGCGCAATCCGAGACATTTGACGTAACAGCAAATAACAATGGACTTAAACCTGTACGATAACAGAAGTTGTGTGAACTCCTCTGCCAGCTTTGATATAGCCTTGGAAAGTAAATTGTTCATGTGGTTGAGCACTCCATCGCTACTTTTATAACTCTTGTTTTTGCTGAAAAAGCGAATATTGTTTCTCAGTTGCTCGATTGCTTGAAGATAACTCTCCAGGTCCTCATGTGGACCTTTGAGTATTTTCGCCTCTGCCTGTGAAATAGTAGATAACAAGAATGTGAAAGATGTAAACTAAAATGCAGGTTCAACATTGAAACCTAACATATGTCACAAATATCATGTACCAAATTGCAAACTAGTTTCATACTAAAGGAGGATCATCAATCTCGTATATACAACATGTGGAAATTATTGTAGTATCTTGCAAGTTGAGTTTATTCTGCTGGTGAGCTGCCAGAGATCATATGAGTTTAAAAGTTGAGTGGGGGGCTATATATTACTCCCTCCGTCACTCTAAAAAAATGTATCTATTCCTTTTTGGAACGTCCCACTAATTTAGGCCTTTGCTAAAATAGTAAAAAAGTAAACCCCACTATCCCACTATCTCATAGTACTTTTTTCATTCTTTATCATCTATCTCTCTGATCTTTCATAGTTTCTCAATTCTTTGTCGTTTCTATCTCCATTAAGAAACAATAATATTGATTTCTTAAAAATCAGCGCTGAAAAGAATGTGGCCTAATGAACCGGGACGGAGGATATTAGTTTATTAAATTACAAAGACTAAAATTTAGGACTGAAAGAATCTTTTTATTGGCAGAATGTAGTCTTCCTTTTCTCTGAAAATTAAATAAAATAAAAGACTAACTTCAAGTGGTATTTATAAAGAAAACCTTATGAAGTAATATTTTTTTAGCCGTTTCAAAAAAAAAAAAAAGTATTTATAAATAAATTTGTATAATTATCTGTTTCCTTTTGAGTTATATATTCACTATTTCCTCATACGAGTAAGTCCTCTGAAATTATTGCTGTCAACTAAGACGTCCAGAAAACTACCCTAGATATTACAATAATCAGTTCCTATAAAAAGTAGACAGGATAAAAAAGACAAGCATATATTCAAACTTGAATTAATGTATTAACGAGTCTTACTTGGCGAGAAAGATCGAACTGTGATAATACGACTTCAGCAGCCTTCAGCGTTCTATCAATGTTCTCATGAGCTCTGCGAATGGCATGGGTTCTAATCTACAAAAGGCAAATCAAACAATAAGATGTCATGTTTGGCCAAAACAAAGAAATCGTGACAGTCTAGTTCATCCAGAAGATCTCTAAACAGAACCTGAAAATCATGAGACTGTGATGGTACATGATGAAAATCAAGGGAAAATGAAAATGGATCACACTCATTAGAATTTGAATAACTCTAAACTGTCTCCACAACTTTTACGCCAAATGTGTTTCTTAATTTAACTTCTCTCTACGTCAATACGTGACGCGGAAAGTACTATCATAAAATGATTTATCTTCTGATATCAGGTACAATTCTTGTTTGTGCAATGAAGCTAGACCTTATCAGGCATCATTTGGTCAGTGAATTGAAGGAGATCAAGAGCTACGAGAACTTAGATAAGCATTTCTCTGGACTCAATAAAAACATATTCCATTTCTAATGTTTAGTTTGTAGATAGGAAGCAAAATTGGGTGCTATTCGTCTCCCATCATTATTAATATTTGTATCACATCTTTATGGATAAAATGTACCCCATGCCACCTGAAATAACATCTATATTCATGGGATCATACAAAATTTATTAAATTCCATCTCCTAGGCTCCTACATACCTAACATTGGAGAATAGGACATTAGAATACCATGATTTCCTGCCTGCCCAACGATACCAAAAAGTTATACAATTATCACTTCAGAACACTGATATAATCCACACAAGGCAACACCAAAAATATTTAAATTACTTTCAGAGCAAACAGTTCATATTTTGCAGACCGACAGAAACTGCAATTATATGACTTTATAGTTGTATATTCTTGAGCACT
Organism: Plantago elongata; assembly: GCA_036897095.1. Classification (NCBI taxonomy): domain Eukaryota; kingdom Viridiplantae; phylum Streptophyta; class Magnoliopsida; order Lamiales; family Plantaginaceae; genus Plantago; species Plantago elongata. The sequence continues at coordinate 14,667 of JAYMSP010003721.1, forward strand.
ACAAATAGAAATACAGCATGGAAGTTAAAGTAGCAACATATGTACTAAATTTAGAAATTCAAAATAAACACATAGTATATACATATTTAAGAATAAGGTAAAAGATAGAGAAGATGATACAACTTGATAAAAAGAAAGATAAAGAAAATTGAAAAACGAATCTCGCAAGAACATACAGGAAGCCAGTAGTCTATAGATCAAATACTATAACTCTACGTTTTCTAATAATGCTGCATTACACTTGAACAAATAAAAGCTTCACACAAGGCAATCGACATCGCCAAAGTAGTTTGCATCAAATGCACCAGAAAAGCCAGACAGTTAAAATTAAAGTAAACGTAGATCTCGAAATCAAAAATCTTTAACAGCTTATGCATAACATTTCCTATATCCATGGGATCTGCTGAATCTCAAATTTCATCTCAGACATGCCAGCCATTGGAAATCATGGGATATTATGCATATACTCGTAAAAAGTACCATAATTTCCTGCCTACCAAACATAACCACATACTTATACACATCACGACACTGATATAATCCCCTCACACCAACACCACCAAATGCTAAATAAATTTCAGAGCACGAATCATATTCTGCAGACGGATAGCAAATTCAAGTACGTTATTGGATAATAGTATTAAAACAGAGAACAGAAGTTAAAGCAGCTGCATATGTACTAAATTTAGTAAAATAAAACATAAATAATCAGAGAAGGCAATAAAACTTGAGTACAAACTGCAGATCCAGAGACTAGGAAGTACAAAAACACATACTACATTAAACCTAAATCAATACCCCCAATAATCAATTGCTACAACCGAGTGTCATTCGCAAAGTAGCTGCGGTCAATTTGCACAGGCAAAAAGTAGACTAAATAAATCTAAGTAAACAGTAGATCGATCTTCAATAGAATATAAGACAGAGAAGAAATGAATGAGTTACTTGAGTAGGTCGCATGGCGGTTTCTAGGGTGGAGAGACGGTGATCAAAGGATCCTAAAATGGAGACCATGCTATCGGTGATAGACTGGCTCTTCACCAGAGACTCTCTCATCTTTGCCGCCCTCTCGCTCAGCGTATCCGCCGCTCCGCCACCGCTACTTCTCAACGGAATCCCCATCTGAGCTGTTTGTTTACTTTACAGAGAAGCAAAATTATTAAGACCAAATACTGAAAACACCGAGAAAAATAGAGTCAACCTTTCGTCTAAACTTAACTCTCACATGAATTAACTCGAGGAAATTACATAATGCTACCTTTAAATGTCAAACTTGGTATAATAATCCTCAATTTTGGTCTTTGCCTTTCTTAACTAGCGTAAATATACTTCATTAGGAAGAATTCGATACCCTAAGTTGTTACACTTTCAGTTTTAGTATCTTATTTTGTTACCGGTCGATTTTGGTACTTTTTATTTGAACTTTGTCCAATTTTGATACTCTGTCAATGGAACTTAACGGAGAACACACATGAGCCTCACTCGCTTGTATTTGTCTGAAATAACGTCATGATGACGTCACAAATTCGTGTGAAATACAATCATTTGTAATAAAAAAATAAAAATAACCTAATTCTAAAAACTAATCTGAAATAATATAATAAAAAAGCAATATAATTCAAATTAAAACAATAATAACAACTAAACGATAAGTAATCGGGAAAAACCCTAACCCCTAAAATCAATTTCTCTACAATTCTTTTGTATAATTGAACTTGTTGAATTGATTTGAGGACTAAGGTAACCGAAAGAGAATGAAAAGTCCGTCTAAGGCGGCCAGCAAGGGAAAGAAGAAGGCTAGCACGACTTCCATGACGAGTACTGGAAATCAGAAGGTGACGGAGTCGAGTTCTAAAAATCAGAAGGCGATGGAGACGAGTACTGAAAATCAGAAAAAGGAGTTGAAGTTGCCAATGACTAGTGCGATGAAGTCGCCGGTGATGGTGTACACTGATTTCGATAAGAGAAACATTAAGCTATGATCGAAATTTTCAATTTATGTTGTTGTTGAGTATTTGAATGCTGGTTTATGAAGTTGTGTCTTGGGTGTGAGAGTAATTGTAGAGTGCAGTAGTAAGAGAATGGATAAATAGATGGAGTCATGTGTGTGAGCACTACAAGAATGCTGACAAATAGCGATGGATAGAAACCGTCGCAATTTAGCGATGAATCGCTAAATTCTATCCGTCGTCAGATTTAGCGACGGAAAAAATATTTCGTCGTTTAACGACGGATAAAGTTTTTCCGTCGTTATTTAACGACGAAATAATTTATATGTCGCTAAAATAGTTGACCGGAATTAAAAATAATAATAATAAAAATACCTTCGCAATTTAGCGACTGAAAATCTTATCCGTCGCTATTCTGCGAATAAGACACATCAACGAGCTCTTTCTTCCATTTATCCTCTTCTTCTTCTTCTCCTCTTCTCTTCGGTTTCTCGGTCCATATTTGGGTATTCCGGCTACGTTGGACGGTTTCAGGTAAACTTGGTGTCATTGCGAAGCTCGTGGGACGGGGATTCACTTTGTCCGATTAATTTCAAGTTTATTCTGCTATTTAATCCAGAATCGAGGTATTTAGCAAAACCCTTACTATTTCAATTTTGGGGGGTTTTTGAGATTTTGAAGTATTTGAGTATGTAGTTAGGTTGAGATGTGCAATTGATGTATTTGTGAAGTGTATAGTAACTACATTTGCTTAAATTGATATTTGTATATATTGGTTTGATTATGGAGTTCTACATTTGCTTAAATTGATATTTGTATATGTTGGTTTGGTTATGGAGTATAATCGTATATGTGAAGTATGCTAAATTTGTTTAAATTGATGTGTACGTGAAGTATGATGGTGCTAATGAAGAAATTATGTTAGTTTGATATATGTATGAAGAAATAGTAGATAAATTAGTTTAATTTGAAATATTAATATGTGATAGAATTATATGAAGAATTAGTTGAGTGTTATGATACCGTTAGTTTTGTTTTTTGATTTTTGGAATTATATTAATTTTGACTAAGTTGAGTAATTGAATTTTTTCGGTAGTATACTAGCTAGGTATGTTAACTTTGAGATAAGGAATTGATTCGATTTAAAATTATTCGGCGTAGTAGTTTTGAGACCGTTGGATGATTTTAATGACGGGATTTAGTAAGACCTAATAAACCTAGATGTGTTAGGTTAAAAATGAGTACCGGTCGGGAATGGATGTACCGTCGAAAGTAAATGGGAGAGTTCGATGGAGTTTTGTGAAAGGAGTAGAAGCTTTTGTTGAATTTGCAATGCCACATCGGACATGTGTAAATGAGGGGTTGATTATGTGTCCTTGCACATTGAAAACATGCAGCAACACGAGGAGGAGGGTATGTGTAATAGTTTCGTATATATGTCGTGTTATGTGTTGTTTACTGTTTCGAAGTTGATTTATGTTGCAACGTTCATGCTTTTTATATGTATACTAATATTTGTGTCCTCTATGCTCATGCAGATGCCGCGCCACAAGAAGTATATGTATCGCCTACCTAGATCGAGTGGGACCCCGGAGGGTGGGGAGATATTGGGCGGTGGTAGTACACCATCAAGGGATATTATTGGTGGTTCCAACAGCCAGACTTTGAGTGGGACTCATGTCAGCCGGACACCACCACATCGTGAGTCTGTGTCTACATCTCCTGACTTCGAGGAGTTTCCAGACGATGGTTGTCCATACGGCCTTTAGATAGTGGCGGGTGCTGAGTATTAGAACAAGCCGGTGATGTTCATCAATGGACCGGATAAGTAATGATTTAAAAATTTTAAATACTTAAATTATGTTACATTTACATGTTCTCGTAATGTAGTAATTATAACTATTTCATTTATTATGTGTTTTCGTTGATATTTGCAGATTTTGGCCGAAAAATGTTTCGGAGGAGCTGACGAAGATCATTGAGACTCGTAAGGAGAGAGCGGGTGAAGGAGGAGAGAAGTGGTCGACACTGTCTGACTCGACCAAACATTTTTACTTTGACGAGCTCAG
>JAYMSP010003722.1:0-18672 GCA_036897095.1 Plantago elongata
GGGGACCAATCCATGATTGTGTTGCAAACTTTATTGCATTATTTCATGTCTTGGTTTACACTTAAGTGACATCCCATCTATTCCACATCACCTCAATGTCAACCAAACAAGTAATCAAGCTACACCGCTTCATTGTATGAGGGTGTCCCTCAGCCTGGGGCAACACTTATATGTTTAACCATGAAAACCATTGTTATTTTCTATACTTTTAGCCCTGGTGCAAGGTTAGTAATGGGTATTTTCTGTAGAGTGGCAGATAAAACGAACACAGTGAGTAGCTTGGGTTCATTGGTTCATGTTATATGTTGAGAAAGTGATGATGTTGTGCTCTTACACATTATTCATTGTCCATGAAGAAATTCTAAAGATGCAAGCAATCAAATAAATACTTTGTGCGCATGAATTAGTGGATGGAACGTATTAAATATATAAGCAAGGGGGAAACATCTGATTCACAAAGATTTCATGAAGACTTCTACTCATGCTTTTAATAATTTTTAATTTGAGAATTGACAAGGCGAACATTATGTTTTCTTTACAGGTGGATGCTTGATGTTTCCAACAGATTTAACTTTTTTCGCCTTAGCCCATGCAACAATATGGGATGCCTATGGCAAACCTAAAGACAAACTTTTGATGCTTTTTTTTACTAAGGTTCATACGCATATATTTACATCATAAACCAGGTTCATAAACATTTTTATCACCAACAAACACGTGATGCACTCTTCGGGTATGGTTTATGCTAATGCAATAGCGTGTACATGTCCTTTAAATGATATTTGGAATTTTGTTGATGGTTTTCAATCGGGATAATATTTTTTCGTTCCAACTAATCTGAGAGTTTTTGTGGCAAACTTATAACTTGCCTTTGGTACTTGCTACTTCCACTTAAAACTATTGGTTTCTTAATTTCTTAGTCTCATGTTCCCATGCTACCTGTTTGATGTTTGCTTTCAAGAAAGAAATACATTTTTCTTTGTCTGCGACCTCACTCTAATATCAATTCAAGGGATCCAACTGCATTGAAAGTACATGGTTTCAAGTCTTCATGATGGAAATATAAGTGGAACCATGTTACTACTTCACCCATGATTCAAATGAGCCATTATGTTGGCAACTGCATATTATTGTATCTCCGTTATTGTCTGTGTGCAGCACCAAGGCAGTCTAGGATCTATTATAGATCTATATGGTTTAGTATTTTTTAATGAACATATTCTTTAGAACCAGGAGGATGCATCTCTTCTTTCAAATTTTTTAGTTTACACTCATTTGAGTCATTAATTGAATAGACATAATACCATCTTCCACACCATTCAGTTGTTTGTGCCTTTGTGGTGTTGTTTCAAAGTTTGATTTAGTAATCCTTTTAGGTTTTCGGCAGCGGCCGATTCATGTGTCAAGCAGTGGTGATGAAAATCAAATAACTCAAACATAGGTAGACTGTAACAGATTTTCTACCGAGCCTCTGCCTAACCGCTCTCCTCACTCAAAGAATGTGGACAACGCCAAGACAGTGGAGAAAACCCCTATCAATAATGATCCCCGACAACACTCAAGAGTCTCATTTTTATTCTTGTCACCATAAGGCCATTCACATGAAGAGCCCAAAAAAAAAAAAAAACAGGTATCTACTATGTCAATCTAGATCCTAGACTGAAACAATTGTATATGTTGCAGATAATAATGAGTTCGTGATGATGTTAATGTGATACGATAAGATTTCATCTATAATGATGTCGATATGTTCAATGTACTTGCTTACTTTGGATATGAGTTATTGCAACTGCTCGAAGACTTGTGTGTATATTTTGATCACAAGACTTTGGAGATGTGCTTTTATAGTCTACCTCATTTTCAACCAAATGTTCGAGTTCTTGTTTCATTATGTTAAGTACTTCTTATATTACTTTAGCCACCTATATCACCTAATATCAACAATTCTTATGGTCATTCTGACCTATGAGTTTATATATTGTACTACATAATATAACCTTTCAAAACAATAGAAGATGGTTTTGCAGGTTCCTTTGGTCATTCTGGCATCTGAGTTTATCGTGCTACATGCTTCAATAGTTTTATGTGTGTTTGGTTGGTGTAGATTTTCACGGTCAATTATGTGTTATCCAAGTGGTTTGCTGTTTTTTTATTTATTTTTTCCTTCATGGTGTCTTCAGTTGAAGGAAAATTTATCACCACAACCTACAATTATCAAACCTGCTATATGAAGGGTGTTGAACTTGAAACAACGAAGTTTGGAATTTAAATGTATCAGTATTTGATAGTTGATACTGTACTGCTCATCTATTTCCAAGGTGTTGCATTTGATGATTGCCTGTCACAATTTGTGTTGTAATCCAAGATTGGAGGGAGTAGAAATTCGAGGTACTGTTCTAGCTCTTATTCGTACGGACGTACCAGCTATGGTCGAGAAAAAAATGTCAAATACTTCTTTTTCTAAAGAAGTTCGAATCTCAAAAGGTGAAGATGGACCGAGAATAAGAGTTTATAATCTCATAAGGAGAGGCTGGGCCTTGTAATTTTTGTTGTGAGACTGGTAGGAGCATACATGGGAGAGTGAGCTTAAAGATGTTTCTCACATCAAGATTCAAGCAACTTCTTTCTCATATGGTTTGTCGTTACTCGAACCCTTTTTGTGTAGATCACACTCTATCCGACAAATTAAAGAACTATGCTGAAAGGAATTTCTTTCAGGATGTATATCCACACCATGATGGTTATTGGTTCTGTTCCATAACCATGGAAATGCAACATTCTTGTTATCTCACCCTTCAGCTTTTCATGCGAACTTATTCTTGATATATCAGTTATGGATAGACTAACTTGAATTTGAGACTCCAAGATATAATTATGCTCACTTTCTTCATATATAATCGTGTGAAAACTCCTAATATTCACTTGATATATGTACATCTTCAAGCTTTAATAATGTTAATTAATACTATATGATGGTTTAGTTATTCGATTAACAAAACAGTCATTCAAGAGTTTTGTAATTAAGCATCCATTTAGAGAATTTTTCATGAGTTACTATTTCCATTACTATTGATGATCAACTCGTCCAATTGCGGTGGACAACATCTTAAACGGAGGAAACAATTCTTCTGATTTCACTAAAATTTATACAGCAAAACATGGCACCGTGCTTATGTACGGTGATTCAATTCTAGTATATTAATTATGTGATGTTATGTGTAGATTGTGATTTTTTGTGTATTTGTAAATTGTGTATTAGTTATGCGGCTGATCAGTTTATGTAGGACTCTCAATACTTTACGAACTCTTAAAAGAGTTTATCGAGTTTAAATGCATACGTAGATTTTCCCGTTTAGTAGGTCATAGTTAGCAAAGTTATAGCTCTAAAAATGCTTTGGTTTGGTACTCAGATCCGCAATCCAGGCCTTAATTACCCTTAATATTGATATAGTAAGTGATCAAACATATCATTAAAATGAAAGATATAATTCAAGTATTTGACGTCTTAAAAAACCCGAAAACAGCGGGTATATACCTTAAAAGCAACTAGCCATAATAGTAATGTGAATTATCCTTTTAGCAGTTTCAAGAAAAATCATTAGCCCTGGCAAACGCGGGTGCTATATGAATGCCTGTGCAGTATATATCATCAAACAGATGACAGAACATAAAAATTCGTCTTCACTCTTAACACACTATACCGAAGTGAATTCTAACAAATCTACTCTAAACCCTATTAAAATTCAGTCCGAGTTTAACTCAGGCTTTCACTATTAAAACTTCAAAATAAATCATAAAAATTTTCGAATTCTCCTTTATCGTAATCGTAATGGCTCTTCTGTAATCGTCTCCAAACCCGGTTTTCTAGATCGGCACGAAGCTAATCTATACTTATACTCATCCACTCCTTCAAAACCCAATCTTGACCGTCCAATCGGCGAATTCTCCTCCACCACCACTTCCGCCGCCACCTCCGGAGAAACTTTAACCACTCCACCACCAGCAATCCTCTTCGGCGCCGAATTAGCCGCCATTAGAAAGACCGCCACGTCAGCAGCCGTGACGATCGAATTGAGTCTCCTCATCGGAAGCATGACGTAGACGTTTCCGAATTCGAGATCCTCGTCAGCCGAAAGGGCGGAGAATCTGCGGCCGATGATGAGCGATTTGGAGTTGAGGAGAAAGTAGTTCGGCGACTCTAGCATCAGCTCCGCCGCCTTGACAGGCTGCCGGAACTGGCGGATTTCGCCGCATGGGAGGATGACTCGGGCGGATTTGGGAGTGGTGAGCTTCGCAGATATGAAAGTGCACGAGATGTAATTTCCCATTGTTGATGAGTTGATGATGAATTGATGAGGCTTATATGGTGGATTGGATTCGGTTTGTTGGTTGAATTGGTGTGTTGGTTTGGAAATGATTGACTGAGTTTAATGTTTGAGGAGTTTTTATTTATACGCAATGGTTACTTGGCCAGACACGTGAATGGAAAGTAATAATATTAAATTGGTAACAAAACGAGTTGACTGGCTTTCGCCAGTTATTTCGAGGTTTCTACGGTCTTTTTGTTCGCGTGGAATTTCATTTGGTCATTTTGGTGGTTGTTTCCTGGCTATTGCAATGTTCACAGCCATCATTTTGGTTTCCTTTACACTGCCGTATTATATGGTCACTCTATTCGATTGTGGTGTACGACTATAACACTAACATATAATTTGGATTCTAATTTTGTTATATGTAAAATGAAATCAGAATAAACTAAACAAAATCATTATAGTATACTTCTATTCTTAATTTTTAATTTATAAATTAAATTTGCTCTTAAATAAGGTGGTTAAATTTTTGCAAAACTAAATCATATACACTTTTTATTATATAATTTTATTAGATCAGTAAAAGTTTTATGAGATTTAAGAGATACGGAATTAAAGTTGAAATAGATTTATAAATGATAAAGATGACCTGTAAATTTGAGACTAAATATTTATTTTATGAGTTTTTTAATTTTAACCGTTATACAAACGATAAGTAATAGGTTGTTTGACAAGCGATTGAAATTAAATATATAAATTTAAATACTATTTTCATTTTTTTAATAACTTCCAAACTTCCTTTTTTGGAGTTACATTAAAAACTTCTTAATCCTAAAAATAAAAAGTTTTTACCCAACTAACTAATTTTTTATTATTACTCTTTCTCACTTTATTCAATATCTCTCTTACTTTATCACCAAGGTTATAACTTTATCAATATAATACTTCTTACTTCCTATTATTTTATTATCACTTTTTTAATTAAAAAAAAGCAAGGAGCTAGAAAACTCTTATTACAACCAATAAAAAAATACTACTCCCTTCATTTTAATAAGAGTTTTATTAGTTCTGATGTGTTAAAAAACATTCTATAAGTGTTTTTATACATATGATTAGCATAAGAGATATATATATTCCCTCATTACTTTATTTATTTATCGGTTACACGACAAGTGCATGCAGTTGTCGACTAGACTGTGTTAGGCTTTATGGATATGGTAGAATATGTGGTTTTGACAAGATTACGCGGTCTTAGTACTCGGCCTAGACCTAAACTAAATGCCACTACATATTTGGATATTCAACAGAAGTTTCCAGACAAATACCACTAAAAATCTCATTCCAATTAAATTCTATATCTCATCATTTTAACCCAAACTATTTTTAAAAAGAGAACTTTCCAAAACATGTGATGACCTGGGTTTCCTACCATCAACAGTCAAGTGATGACGACTCTAAAGTTTATTATATTTGAAGAAGAAATTGCAACAAACTTGAAGTCAGAGCAACTTTTTTCAGAACAATTTTGATCCATTCTGCTCTGCATCACAGATCTTGCGAACTCGATTTAGGCTGTGTTCTCTTCGACTGAAAATCACTTCAGTTCCACTTGATTTAATTATAATTAATATCTTACTTCAGTTCAGTCCAGTTCAGTAAATTTCAACTGAAGAGAATACAGCCTTACCTGTAAATCATGTGAAGCTTGTTGAGCAGGAATTTCAGACGGAAGCAAGGACTAATTTCCGAAATCCAGAGCTCACGGCTTCTTTAACGACCAAGTTGGAACGACAACAATGCCCTCTAGACTATCTAGCAGTAAAACCTAAATATCTGTAGGTAGCAGTTCTTAATTTCCAACACACAACCATGTAAATGCGCAAAATCACCACTGAATCTAGGATCATGCATTGCTCGCTAGCTCAGACCAGCGAAAAATCTCACAGATTCCATGCTCATTTCCTTCAAGCAAGGAAAGTGTGATGTTCTGTTACAACTTACAAGGGCTCTACTCCAACTTCACCTTTCCATCTCTATGAATATGATTACATCTAAGCACTGAACTCTCAAAACCAGACATCAAAGACAAAGACAAATAGTTCAACATACCATGTCACTCAAGCTACCAAGTTCCAACTTCTCGCCTTCACTTTTGTTCAAACCAGACAATAAACTATGTTGTTCTATCTCACCTGTGTTTCTCAAGTTTTCCAGATTTGGTAGAGTATGTGCTTCTGGGGCAGGCTCAAGTTCCACCAGCGATGACAAAGAAATTACACTAGTCGAACAGTATCTGAAGCCCCTATGGGACGACGGATATGGAACTAAAACTATGGAAGACTATGTTGAAGCAACCAAAGATGTGATCCGTACTGATGGCGGACCTCTCAGGTGGTTCAGCCCCATTGACTCCGACCCCCCTCTCAAAGATTCGCCGGTTCTTCTCTTCTTACCTGGTATTCCTATCATGATATCATCCTATGTGTGATCTTATATGCATCTTTAATAAAAATACAGCTAATTGCAAATATGCTAAAAACCTGCAACTTAGATGGAATGCAAACACAAATTTCCACTTGAATTCTCTGTAACCAACCAAATTGGATCCTAATACTTGCCATTTTGCATCATGTAGGAATCGATGGTCATGGCACAGGTCTGGTCAAGCATCACAAGGCTCTCGACAAGGTCTTTGAGGTCCGGTGCATGCAAATTCCTCTTCATGACAGAACTCCATATGAAGGGCTAGTGGAATTCGTTGGAGATGCAGTCAAGGCTGAATATGCTACGTCTCCAAACAAGCCGATATACTTGGTGGGAGAATCATTCGGAGGATGCCTTGCACTTTCTGTTGCTGCTGCTAATCCTATGATTGACTTGGTACTAGTTTTGGTGAATCCTGGTAAGTTTCCAAATAGCCTTTTTTTTTCCCTACTAAGAAAATGCATTGCACCCATAATTCTGTCTACAATTGTATTTGCAGCAACATCATTTAGTAGATCACAGCTGCAATCTCTACTCCCGGTCTTGGAAGCTTTTCCTGGAGAGTTTAATAGCTTTCTTCCGAAGCTTTCTGGTAATGCTTTGGGGAATCTAATCAAGATGGCAAAAATATTTGGTAATACTAATCTGTCAAGCTCTCTGCCGAAACAACTCGAGGAACTTTTCTTTCGATCCTCTGCTTTAGTGGACAGAGTAACTAGAATTCCAGATATATCCCTGATGAAGATTTTGAAATGGAAGTTGAGATTGCTCAAAACTGCTGCTGCATTATCCAACTCGGATCTTCATGCCGTCAAAGCTGAAGTACTTATCCTTGCAGGTGGAAAAGATTCCCTTCTTCCTAGTGAATCTGAGGCTCGAAGACTCTCGAATTTACTCAAGAATTGCAGAGGCCGTCTATTCAAGGACAATGGCCACAATCTTCTGTTGGAAGATGGTGTGAATCTATTGAGCGTCATAAAAGCCGCTTTGAAATATCGTCGTTCAAGAACACGACATATTGTCAAGGACTTCGTACCAGGAAGCATGTCCGAGTATCAGACTACGTATGAACAACACTTGGGATTATACAATATTGGGACTAGCCCAGTTGCATTGTCCACCTTGGCAGACGGGAAGATAGTGAGAGGTCTCAAAGGGATCCCTGATCAAGGACCGGTACTCTTAGTTGGCTATCATATGCTTTTTGGAGCTGATCTACATGGTATAGTTCAGGAGTTCCTAAGGGACAGGAATATCACAGTTCACGGACTGGCACATCCACGAATATACACCAAAGATTTTGAAGGTCCTCTACCGGAATATTCGTTCTTTGATCAGTTCAAATTGTTTGGTGCAGTACCAGCCACTGGGAAAAACCTCTACACATTGCTAAAGAACAACAGATATGTGTTTCTATTTCCAGGAGGTGCAAATGAAGCCTTGCACACGAAGGGAGATGAGTACAAGCTGGCTTGGCCTGACAAGCCTGAATTTGTTAGAACTGCAATGAAATTTGGGGCTAAGATTGTACCTTTTGGTGCTGTTGGTGAAGATGATCTGGTCGAGTTATTTCTCGACTACAAGGACCTGATGAAAATTCCTCTTGTCGGTGACCTATTGAAGAGCATCAGTGAAAACTTCAGCAGATCAGGGGCTGAAAATCAACTGGAGGCAGAAGTCTCAGATATGAATCTATTTATTCCCGGTTTCTACCCAAAAGTGCCAGGAAGAATATATCATCTCTACGGTAAGCCAATTGAAACGAAAGGAATGGAAGAACTGGTAAACGACAAGCTCTGTGCAGAGGTACTTTACCAGCAAGTTAAATCTGAAGTCGAAAAATGCATGGCCTATCTGCTCAAGAAACGAGAGGAAGATCCCCAACGCCATCTGTTTAATAGGTTGTTATACCATGCCACTTCAACACCTCGTCATGAAATTCCAACTTTTAATCCATGAATTTATAAACCAAGCTAAACTTTACATCAACCCAAGTCAAATTCAAAACCATCCCAACATGTAATCTGCTAGAAAAGATGGAAAGTTAACAAGGATTTGGAATGAATTTGTTCTTTAATACAACTAGTGACCAGAAAATCCAAGTATGCCCAACTAGATACTGTGAAACAAGAAAAATAAGATGTCCGTAGTTCATACAATTCAACAAGAGCCTAATCATAGTATTGCCCTATTAATATTAGCTCAACATAAAACCCAGGTTCCTTTATCCAGATAGATGGAGGCATATTGTAAAGGACCAGGAGACCTGGTATCAATTTGCCAGTTACAAGTCATTTTCACAATTCACCAGAAGTTGATACAAAGTTTTAAAAAAAATGGGTATAAAAGAATCCGCATAAAGAAAAGAACTATACACTCGACTTAACAACATGGTTGGCCACCAAAATCCTCAGTATGATATCCTCATAAATAGGGGACTGTTACTGTAATCTAGAGTTAGCTTCCAGGTGCCAGAACAGCTTGCTCATGCCACACTCCCTTTAAGTTTGACTGCCACAGTCTAACTACACCATCACTTCCAGTGGTGGCCAGTGTCATTCCACTCATATCCCATTCCATTTCCCATATCTGTAATATAAAGTGATAATCTCTCAGAGAATATGTTAAATTGTAGAGGAATCATTCAGTAATTTAATTTAGAGTGTTAAATATGCATTTCTATTCAATATGGAAACAAGGCAAAGCTATTACCTCACTATCATGCCCAGAGAGCATTGCAACCTTACGCACTGAAAGCCTCCCATCAGGATCTGGGTTTGAGCCGAGGTGCCATATTGCGATTCCCTTTTGAGTTGCAACAGCTATCAGTTCATAAGGCCTGAGAAGAAAAACCAAGTAATGCATCTATTTAACATTCAGGTACCATGAGTGAAACAAAAGGTACCCTAAAAAAAGCAGCATTAAGCCTTTTCCTTTGTACATGAACTCTTCTTCTCTCAGTCTAAAAATACAGTATCTAAGAGTCTAGCATATCTGTGTTGGATTATGTTTCCTCTAAATTTAATTCTTAAGTTTGTGTGTTTACAGCAGCAGTGCTGCTTATAAGAACCCAAAATTCCTATCAGCTCACAATACTATTTATAAAAAGAACATAACTCTAGTAATCTCACAACAAACAGAGCAACCCTTCACTATGAGCTCCATGATATCCCATTGGATGTAAGTTGAATCAATCAAATAACAACTTCTAAAGGAGAAACAGAAGAAACATAATATGATGAGAAAAAAAAAATCACATCCTCTCTACCTTCCTATATTAGGTGCCCAAGCAACCGCATAAACCTGATCGCTCCTATCATCTGGTGAAGAAAGCTCTGCAACTGGAAGCCATCTTTGATGGTGCAGATCAAATTCCCAAACCTATTCAGATGTTTTGCACAAGCAGGTCATATTGATGATTCCATGAACATAAATAAAGACCAATGGAAAAAATGAACTGGAGTAGACTTAGCTGAAATAAAAAAAAATTGAGCATGTTGTTCAACCTTAGCTGAATTCAGGGCAGGTGTATCCGAGTTAAAGCCCAAGACAAAGCTCGACTGCTGGGATTCACTTCTTTGTGGGTTCCAAGAGATGGTTGAAGAGAGGCAGGAAGCATTCACCGACTTGGACACCGTATCAATCACGTTTTGAATGTCGGCCTGTGAAGAAATGTCGAAAGAGTAGCTGATTAATACTGTTGACCTAGTGTACATAAATCTAAATAGCTACAACTATAGTCCTCAACTGGGGTATAGTTTTATGTGACTGAGTGCATATACATGCAGATATAAAATAGCCAAGAGTTGAACTTTTTATACAAATGCAGATATGAAGAAACATATAGAACACCTGAAGCTGCCATTTCTCCAGTTCAAGTGTATCCACCAGCTCAAAGACTTTCACTTGTCCACTTGAATATGCAGCAACCTGGCATATCATAGCAGCACAATTTACTAAACAGCTCAGAGAGAATGACCTCATATCATACGGTAATTGGAATTACGAATGCTTAAGTCTGCTTAGAAGAAGTTTGGACTGTGGAGAGATTCTTCAGCTTGACCATAAAGCGGGAGTTGCTTGTTCATTTGATGAACAATATGCACTTACACACATTCCCTGACCTGTGTAAATGACTTATGTAGCTCATTGTTGACTTACAAAGCTTACTCGGGCAATGCAATAAATGTCATAATGAGGCTTACTTTAGGAAGTTTGTATCGGGTAACATCTCAGCTTCTGGATGCTCCCTTCTTTCCTTCCAAACATCAAGATTATATACATAGTTTCTTATCTCTCTTAATTTTCTATTTCTCATGATATTCACCTACAGGCATTGACAAAGAAACGGAGCGAACAGACCAAACAATCCAGTTAATCGGCACATAATAACAAGACTCACCAATTTTAGACTTCTACCATTATCTCCAAATTGAACATCGAACACCCGATTTCCGTCCCTCTCAAACACTTTTCGTAACTTCCACTGAGGCTCTTCCGTATCTAAAATAATTAACATCAAAGAATTTTAAGGACTGGTTTAGCTAAATCAACCATACAATACATAACCAGGCATAAATCAAGCATGAACCTCAACCAACATAAAAGAAGAATGCCTTTATAAATTCACAAGACATACACAGGCAGGTATAATAATTTAACATGGGAAACATGTAAATCAAGGATTCCAGTGTATCAAAAACCAATAAGACAATATCACGAAACCTAAATCCTATTCACTTCCATAATCCCCAGCAAGCCAGCGTACATACAACATTCGAGTTCAACCAAAAAAGAAGCAGCATACATTAAACATGCATCCTGTATTCTTGTTTTCTTTTACAGTTTTACTCATTTGCAAACCAAATGAAGCTTCATTAGGTACCTTCTACTACCTCCTCCCACAACGATAAAGACCCATCAGCGGTAATGCAAGCCACAGCATCTCCATAAACTGGAGGAACCCAGACAACTTTCAAAACACTGCTCTCATGGACCTTAATACAACACAAACAAATCATCAGCATTAATAACAAAAACTAGGACCCGGAGAAAATTGATGAGCAAAATGCAACTGAAATGGACCTTAAATTTGAAGGTGGTGTTGAAGGTTGAGGAAGCAGGATCAGTAGAATCGTATATGGCCAAGGTACCATCAGACAGACCAGCGGCCAATCTCTGGCCGCTGAAATTCCAGGCAGTGCATCGAGTACCTTTGTCCAGCGTTACGATTGGACTATCCATTGTTAATTTCGCACTGAGTTAGTTTTCCAGCTGGTTTTGTAGTGAATGGTAGTAATATAAGCTAGCTACTGAACTGAACTGAGCAATGGGAAAGGGGTGGTTAAACCCTAATTTGTAAATCCGAGGAACTGTGGTGGGATTTCGCCCGTTTTGGGGGTTTTCTTAAAGTATTATTATACGATTAATTTTAATATTTTATGTACTTTTAAATAAAAATTAAAATAATCATTTTTCTCCACAATTTATTTATATGTTGAGAGAAAAAGAGAGAAGGGCATGAAGAAAGTAGAGTGAGCAGAAGAGAATAGAAAGTTCATTCTTATGTGTTGTGTGCACAATGAAAGTATAAATATGAGGTATTTATATAAGTGTAAATGGAGATTAATAGTCTAAGAGTGTATGAAGAGTCATTAACACCATTAATCAATTCATTCATTAACTAAGTACAATGTACATTTATCCATAACACTCCTTGAATGTACAATAGTTAGAGATGTTGGTACGCGAGAGATATTCTGCCTCATTAAAAACCTTGCTAAGAAAAATTCAGTAATACAAAAACTTAGTCAAGGGAATTAGAGTGCAGTGCGTATCCAACTCTCCTGATCAATGCATCATTATAATTCCTTAAACAACTGCAAATTCAATCTTCCGGGTCAACTTCTTGAATGATAATGTCCGATATGATTTGGTGAGCAAATCTTCAAATCTTTTGTACTTAAATGAAATCTTCTTCTCATAGATGATGGCGGAGAAGAACTTTTGAAATATGTAGCTTGTCTTCATGTGGAAGAACTTTTCAAATACTTGGAACATCACTCCATAACATTGTAAGGTTAGACCAATAAGTCTCATGACCTTATCATATGTATCAAAGATATGGATAATGTTGTCTCATTAAAAACCTTGCTAGGAAAAATTCAGTGGGATAAAAACATAGTCGAAGGGAAAAAGAGTGCAACAATTGCTCATGTGATGCAGAAAAGTATTCAGTGATTTTCATCCATTATCTCATTCATATGCTCAAACTTGAGGTTGAGCTAACATTGATGTAACAAATATTACTTTTCATGATTATTGAGAATTTTAACTCATACTTCAATAGTTCACTGTGGTGAATACTATTTTGTATTTTATCAACATAAAATTGATTATGATATGAGTATATAGGTTTCACGGGTCCCCAGGTTTCACATATGAAATATTAATTCCTCAAGAACTTTACTCATTTAATGCATGTTTGCTAACATGGTATATTCAGTCTCCTTGGGACTAAGTGTCGGCGATTAAATCTCCCCTCGTTGAAATTTCTCAAAGTATATTACTTGCAAGTCAAAACCTGTCGGTCTTTCGAATTCATTTAATCAATTGGACTTCAGGTCCATGAGCTCATTATCATCATGATGTCATTGAATGGACTCACGTGTAAAATCCCCATTTACATGTCCAATAAACATGTCCATCGAATTTTGCATAAGCTTATTTATTCGGTTCCATATATACCGGTATTTTAAATCTATTCTTTGATTTTTCAAGTCCGTACCTGATAATTGATATCTGAAAAAAATTGTAGTTCCATTTCGTATCATATAGGCCATATATTATAGTTCAGATATTTATGCCTTCTATGGCATTCATTACTCTTCAGGAGTACCAACTGTTTTATTCTTGCCATTACCTTGTATTGTACTTAGTTCTGGAACCAATTTCACTGAGGTGAATGAATCCTTAGTATCATAGGCATGATATCTCAATGTTCATCACATGTCATTCTATAATTGATATGTAACTCTATACGTCTCAAAATAGAGTCATAGTGGATTAACATTCAAATCATAAAACTTTATGTTTGAACATATCTTGATATAGTAACATGAAGTTGAATCTATAGTTCGAGTTTTGAACTTTCGAATAATGGGATCAATTCGCTCTACGAATTTTTACCAGCTTATTCATGTTATTCCTCCCCTAAGCTGGAAAACAAGGGCTCATTAAAATTTAATGCCCAGCTTAAAATTCGATGTATGCATACAACTTGTGTATGCTTCAAGTATTAGTTTTCTACACGGAATAATATGATAGAGAGTCAATATATATGCACAGTTGAATTTTCTTGTGTTGAAAATAATTGCCCTCAAATTGAAGATCAAACTTTGTGGGTACGTAAAGACCATATTAACATCAATAATTTTAAACTTTATAAGTGTGACTATTATTAATTCAATATCTTCATTTTCATGCTTAATCTCAGTGTTATGTCATGCCGTAATAATAAACACAACACGAGATAGCTTTCAGCACATAATCATATGAAAACTTCAGGTTTCACATAAACGGTTAAGTTATAACCGCATGTCCTAATTTGTCACATCAAATTGCATATTTTTCTCTCAACTTGAGGTTGATGAGTTCAATTTTATGCTTGATTTTGATGTTTGATACATGTATAAACAAGCAAAACGTTCACATTCACTTCAGGAATGAGAAAAATTAATTTTTATAAATTGACCATGATCTTTCAAACAAAGTTTAAAACTTTTTTTCTTTTTTCAAACACCTCTTGTGGTGTGATCATGGATGCACTTATATAGATCATATAGTGGTTATCCCACTTTTTATTTGTATCGCCATCTTCTAACTACGTTGGTTGGTTATTTTATACTTGCATCACATCAATAATGCCCTTTTTCCAGTATATGTGGATATTTCATCTTTGATCCATAAGCAGATGGATTTATCATAGTCCATGATATGTTAGTGGACATATATCTTAACAACCATCAATCATTGTATCACTTTTGGTGGTTATATTAAAATTCAAGATCTGCAGACCTTTGATGGTAAGGTATTTAACCTTTTAAGTTTCCATTGTTGATGGTGAAGAAATGTATCGTTTTTGCCTCATCTTGACTTTATATTTATATCACATATTCACTTTAGAGAATATGATTTTGTATTGTATCACCGCTTGAAAAGCGTTCTTCCAAAATGTGAGTTGGATATAATTCACCACTAACAATAAAATTACAATGGTTAGATAATACCATATGATGAGAAAAAGGAAAAAGAATTTTCAAGGAAGTAAATTATAAACAAAATAGCACTTATCGTCAAAGATGATAAGTAGTAGTAGTATTTGTTAAAAGGATATGTAGCTATTAATGGCATCATTTGTATGTAAGCTCCATGATTCAAAACTTGTAAGTGATCACATGTCATCTCCGATCAAAATTCTTTGCAATGATCTTAAGTATGCCATCATGAGTATGCTATCGCTTAAGGTTGTTTCGTGCATCTTTAGGATGAAAGTGCAAAAACAAAGAACTTATTAGTATATAATCACAAACATACAATAATAAAATGAATCAAAGTAGTATATGAAATTGAGAGATGGAGGAATGATGTAATAAGAAATATCTTATGCATGATCATCATCATTCTTTGCCATTTGGAACTCTCTTCTTCTTCTAGTTTTTCCTTTTGGATCGTAGTGCACATTTTATATCAGTTGGTTGAGCACAATCGTGCTGATAACGTGTTGAGAGAAAAAAAGAGAAGAGCATGAAGAGAGTAAAGAGAGCAATGAAGAGAATATGAAGTTCATTCTTATGTGTTGTGTTGTGTATACAATGAGAGTACAAATAGGAGTATAAGTGTAAATGGAGATCAATGACCTAGGAGTATATGAAGAGACATCCACTACCCTACTACTCCACTAACCATTAACACCATTAATCAATTCATCCATTAACTAGTACAACTAATGTACATTTATCCATAACACTATATATTATTTAAAGTTGATAAGATATCTCCATCCTCATTTATTTTCAAGGCCAACTAATTTTCTAGATTTAGCATAATTTAAATTCTATTTTCTAAACCTACCATATTAAAGTTAATAAAAGTAATGTTTTTTCTTTTATCAAAGAAACTGATGTATACCATCTCAATATTCAGAAATTACAGAAAATGTCAGGAAGTAGCACTGCATCACCTTTGTTGATACGGGAATATGTCCAATCCATTATTTGGACGTCTCATAAATAGATCCGAGCCTACGACCATCCGATGTCAAGCTTGGCCAAAACGTACGAGAATATCGTGATATGGATATCCGGACCAAAACATTACATCCGAAGGGAACTAGGTTCAGACCACAGTCGCATATGAATACATTCGAACCTAAACAAAACCAAGTGTGGCAGATCATAGCAAGTCGGTAGCGAAGGGCACAATCAGTTCCATACGTTTAGATCTGGAACACTATCATCGGATGTCTTCTCGAGCAAGAAGACGACGGTGCCCTCAAATATCCTACAAAATGACTAATCTAGCCTTGAGGCCCAAAAAGCTATATAGGTTATGACAATCGTATGATCCATGGGCTTAATTAAGCTCTATTGGCTTATTAAACACTTGGCACAATCCAACAGGTCCAACCCTAAATGGGGATTCATCTCTATAAATAGGGCGCACTTCTCAAGGTAAAAGGGACAAGCTCACTTGATCTTCTCACTCCATTATATGCTTTATACCTTTAATTATACACAGTCGACTAATAATCACTCTCGAGTAAAGTCTCTCACCCGGCTTGATCCAAGGCAAGTCAGATCTAAATGTTCTAACCTACTCCTTTTCCAGTTAACTGTGCAGGATCGGATATGGGACTTCGAGTTCAGGGCTGGATCTTGCGTCATCCGAGATCTCTCAAGTTTAAAGAGTTAGTTGATTTTTGTAATACCCGAGGGTTAGGGCTTTTACCTCAACATAATTGGGGCCGTATGTGGGAAGCGAACAAAAGGTTGAATCATACGGATTAACTACTTCTTCCAAAAAGTATGGCGAGACCAAGGAGATCGACTCAGATAGCATCGCCCTCAGGTGGAATCCCAGTAGGATGTCCTCGAGGTAGACCTCCTACTCGGAAGACAGCAGCAACTCGGAATACCACCCGAGCAAGGAGGAGCCGACCCAGTGACGGCCATACAACAACCACATCATCACAAGAAGCTCCTCTGGACCTCAGTGAGAGAGACCCGGTGACTCCGGTCCAGCAGCCTCCTCTGTCAGGAGTGCATGGGCCACCTGTTGGTAGAAATTTCACTCTATTGAATGGGACGGTCATCTCTCCTTACGAATTTGGTATGAATGACAATTAATTCAACTCGCTACTGAATGTCATTTAAGGGTGCCTAGGTTCGAACAATGTCCAACCAACACCTGAGCAGCCCACTCCAGAACAAGCTGAGCCTGCACAATCGATGCATGAGAGAAGACCGGTCAATGAAAGAATTGGGGAAGTGATCCGAGAATGACCTTCGTCATGTGATCAATCAGAGAACCAACTCCCGGGAACATCAAGAAAAGATTCCCGAAAGAGCTAGAGCCGAACCGGCCAGGACAAACCAGGTAACCTCGAATCCAAGGAGGGCTGATGAATATGTCGGAGAGAGTGTCATTGAGTTTAGAGCGGAACAAGTACCCAGAACTAACTTGGACCCGAAGACAAGAGAAAGTCTAACATCTGAACAGATCTACATCCGATAGAAGGCCTTAGAGACTTAGATGGCAAAACTCAGCAAGATGGTGAATGCTCAAGAAAAGATAACCACAAGAGTTCCGAATCCCCTAAGCAATGCTATCCGAAGAGAGAAAAATCCTCTAGAATGTACCATCTCGAACTTGGAGTGGTATTATGGGGACAGTTTTTCGGTCGCCCATCTCACTTGATATGAATCCAAGATGGACACTAACGGATTAAATGACAACCTCAAAGCGCTCAAAATCTCTACTACTGTCTTCGGAAAAGCAATGGATTGGTGGACTAGTTTGACATCAGGATCCATCAAGACTTTTGATGACGTCTCTACTCTCTCTTTGAAAAGATTTCAGAAATCTAAGAGGAGGAAGAGATCCGTGGATCATCTAGCCGGAATCATTCAATCCGAGACTGAGGATCTTCGGACCTTCTTGACAGGTTTAATTCGGAGGTCCGACAAGTGGAGGCGCATAACATTAAGGAACGGGCCCGTCACCTGTATGCCAACACCAGCAACCATGACCTCCGGAAGAGCTTTCCGAAGAGGAAATCTTGAATGAAAGACAGTTAGAAGATATTTATGATCATGTCTTGTATGAGGTAGAGTTCCAAAGGAATGTCCCTGTAAGGGCTGGACAGAAGAAAGCCAAAGAACCTGTAAGGCAAGAAGCCCCAAAAGCTTGAAAATCGGACATGAGAAAGAACACCCAAGGAAAACAGGAGTATAGGAGAGAGCGAAATCCTCCTATGAGGTATGCCGAGTACACTCGGCTGAATCCTCCGAGGGAAGAAATCTTGTTAATAATGGTCGAGAAGAATTTGGACATCCAATGGCCTAGACCCTTCTTCAATAATAGGAACCATAAGGAAGCAACGGTTTATTGTGCTTTCCACAAGCAAACCGGACACCCGACTGAAAAATGTATCCAGCTCAAGAAATAAATTGAAATGCTGATTCGAAGTGGACAACTTAAAGAGCCATACTACAGGGAGGAACAGGGACCGAGCAGAAGGAAAGAGAGAAGTCCGAGACACAAATCCATAACCCCCCCCCCCCCCCGCCACACCCCCCCCCCCACCAACAAACAGAAA
>JAYMSP010003723.1:0-18668 GCA_036897095.1 Plantago elongata
ATATATGTTCGAGGTGGCTAATGTCAAGCATTCCCTTTTCATGTAGTGATGATCTTAATTTCCTTGCTAATTGCCATCTTGTATAAAAATCTTTGGCATTCCCGCAACGACATTTGTCAGTTTGCGGTCAACACCTAGGAAATGATGGAGTCCGAGAAAAAATGAGTCGTGCCTCAGAGGGGAACTTCATGTGTCTATCGTTCAAGGACTATCAAACCAGAAGAGAAGTCTATATGGTATTGGTACGTACCATAACTCAAGGCAAAGAAGACAATGAGAAAGTTATGATGATGACTTCCAAGTAGAGTGTGATACTCAGATAGTGACGTGGATGGGATAAATAGATGTTAGAAAAATAAGTGTATTATCTGCATGTAAAAATTTACTCTCGATTTCATTTAACACCAATAATTTTAAGTATAATTTTATTGGAAAAAATATGGGCACCGCGCTCAACACGGTACACCAACTCTAGTCTATAGAATGATCGAGAGCCCATACGTACAGACTAATAAGTGGATCTATGGCGGTGTTTGACTCTTGGGACGGAAGCCAGCAGATATATCATTGATCTTTATGTATATATTTTCAAATCGGCAATTACATGCATGTTGGTTGTTAGCCATTGAATTTATGTTACTACCAAATTAAGCGACACAATTTATTACAAGTACATTTGGCATTCGACACCATGATAACAATCCAAATGTCAAATACCACTGTTTGCCTTTGACATTATGAGACCGGACATTATGAGACCGGACGGGTTTATTTGATGCTAGGAATTCTTCATTAATGTACCTTATTTAAAAGTTAATAAGTGTTAATTTATTTACTTTTTAACGAAATTTAATAAAAATTAATTAAAATTAATTAGAAGTAATTAGTTGGAAGGGAATAGATTCAATAAAAAAATAGAAGAAGTTGTATTATAAGTTTAATCTCACTATACAAACTAGCTATTTAACAAACTATCTCGGACTACTACGTACGCGGATATATGATTGTTTTGACAATGACAAACTCATAATTTTGCCCAATTCAATTCCAAACTACTAGCTTAGCTCGTAATTATTGTCTAAGTTTATCAAATAGTAAACAATACACAAATTCTCTTTGAGATACATATGTTAAATAACTTATTTAAAAACTGACATATATACTCATAAAAGTTATTGATGTTGTCAACTGAAATATCTATATTATTAATAAAATATATTTTTATGTATATATATACGTATTAAAATGTGAGAACACGCTATACGTGTTATTGTAGTATCTTATAAATAGTTGTTTAAACATGTAAATGTAAGTAATATTAATATTTATAATAATGAATTGTTATTTTTCAAATTGACTGTTTTATTTCAATTGAAAGTTAAGAAGAAAGATTAATTATTCTTGTTTTAATTAATTTCGGTGCAATCTTGTCATGCATGTCATTATGCCTTAATATATCCTGCTGGCTAGACTTAATATTTGCCATTCATTTATTATTAAATAAATATTAAATCAGCAACAATTAATTAAAGTCAATTTCACTTTCACTCCATTAGTTGTGGTGATTAGTATATAATGAATCAACGTGCAAGTACTTTAAATTGTCAATTGTAGGGCTGGTCATTTTATCCGTATCCACGAATTCGATCCGTTATCTGTGAAAACAGACGAATACGGATCGATCCGTTAAAAAACGGATCGAATTGCGGATGAGGTTTTCCTTCATCCGTTTTGAACGGATAAAATGGATAAATCCGTCGGATATCCGCGGATATCCATTTATCCGTTAGACCAGGGGCATTATTGGTATTTTACAGTTTACCCTAACTATTGGTATTAGACCAGGCAGCCGACATTTTGTTCTTTCTCTACCAAAACACTACACAATTCCATTTCATAAAAGAATGGCGAACGGGAGGTCGAATTGGAGCAGTAACTCCTCGCAGGAGAAGAGCAGGCGAATTATCTTCCTCCTCCTCATTTTCACCGACGGTAGAATCTTCGCATTAATCGTCTTCATCATCATCACCATCGGGATCGGTCTTGACTCGGTCAGTCAACTCGGTGTTCAAATTTGTTCGATTAGCCGAATTCGAGATCCTCTTCGTTCTCTTCTTCGTCGCTTTTTTCATCCTCTTCAAGGATCTGGTTAGTCATTTCGTTTTTTACAGACAATCACCATTTTTTCGTAATTAGTTTCGTTTCATTCTTCGAATTGGATCTGATACGATTACTTTGAAACAGACGTCAAAACCTGTATACAATCATCAGGTCCTTGTGAAGAAACTAGGTGGACCTGATTGGTGGTCATAGATCACACACAGATACCAAATCTGGTGATAATCACGATACTGAGTAAACCCTAGCTTCTGCAAACTCGGATTGTTCGTTTTATTTCACTATGCTAGTGGTCTGTGTTTGTGTAAATCAGTTGGTGTGGTGTTGTATACAATTTTTCTTCTTGTTTATTCTGTGGATTGCAATTTGCTGGAAGAAAGAAAAGATTTGGGGATTATCCTTCTTCTTCTTCTTTTTTCTCTCTTTTTTCTTTCTTTAAATTTACTGGATACGGATATCCGCCGGATTTATCCGTTATCCGGCGGATTTATCCGTATCCAATCCGTTTGGAACGGATTGGATCACGGATGGACTATTTTTCCATCCGTTTGACCGGGTATCCGATCAAACGGATGCGGATTGATCCGTATCCGTCCGTTGCGCAGCTCTAGTCAATTATCAGAGGTCAATTTTCATGTCAATATATTTACTTCTAATTAATTATAATTAACCTTTTATTAAATTTTTATTAAAAAATATAAATAAATTGATACTTGTCAACTTTAAATAAGGTAGGCTAGTGGAGAACCCTTTAGCATCAAATAAGCCGACCAGACATGCTATATTTGACAAATATATGGTACAAGTAGCTTCATACAAAGTTGCTAACAATTGATCCAAGGTTAAGATGACACTTACATAAAATGAGAATATTTTATTATACTAGTATATACTTGTAATAAATATATATTCTTTTCAATTTTCCCAAGCTTTGATTCGACCGGACCTGAAACTCAGAATTTTCATAAACAGACCCGAGATCCATACCCAAAACATGGACCAGCCAGCAGGATCTGGACTTGGTCAAATCCGGGTCGAAATTCAAATCCGATTCAGTGATGCTCAACCATAACATAATATTGACTAAAAATGCTTCATTTCCTTTCATATTCTTTTTCTCCAATTCAAAGCTAGCAAAGTCACCCAAAGAGTCAAAATCACCGAAGGCTAAGTCAAGGCGCCAATTTTGTTAGAGTCAACATCTCCATATTTAATTCATAGAGATAAAATTTCATAATCTAAAAGAATATGCAACCCGTACGAAACTTGGTTGGAATAATTGAATAAAAGAAATTCCTTACAAGAATTCAGAATTCAATTATATATGAAAAAACAGATGTGATCAGATTGAAAAACTTTATAAAATAAAGTTGAACATTTTTATAGGAGTACTAATGAATTTTATCAAACATTAACTATAAAAATATTAAAAATATTTGTAAATTTATTAAAATAATTACTTTTAACGATATCCATCCATCGAACCGGACGATAGAGCTCATCTGGTATGACATCAATATGTTTGAGTATTCATATTTTTGGTGTTGTAGAACATTTCAAAGGTTGAAGTGGTTGATTAAGACATGAACAAACAAATATATTATATATATAGAAAGGTAGCATCTGTCATCATCTGGCGGTTACTTCTGGAAAACTATTAACCATATGCATTTAAGCATTTTAAAATTCAGGAAGTCCACATAGTCATTTACTCACTTTTGCCATCTCATATTCATCAAATTCCACCACCAATACACACTCACCTTCCTCTGTTTCTTGATTTTCTAATAAACCAATCCAATATTTTCTCAAGATTCAAGTATCTCTGTTGACCTCTCCATTTCAGAGGTGCTGAATGAGCTGAAAGATTTTAATCAGCACAAACAGTTTGACTTGAATCAAATCAGAGCAAGTAGATCTTTTCAGCTTTGGAAGGAAATCTCCAATTACTCTGTTGATTCTTCACCGGATCACCAGAAAATGGATGTTAAGAAGGAAACTTATGAGGTGCTTTCACTTCTTTAAATCACTTTTATATGTTCTTTGTAATCTTCAAGTGTTTCAGTTACTGCATTTATTTACTTGTTCTATTTATATATCGGATGTTGTTAATTAATATCATCTTTCTCAATTTTGATCTGATGATCTTTTAACTGCACTTTCACATTACCTATGGTTTGATAACTGTTTGCAAAAATCACTTCAGATTGTTGTGAATTGATTAGAAATGGAAGTAATTATTATGAGAGACAGAATTATGAAAAGATTAAAAGAGACGGACAAATATTATAGTTAATAAAAAGATTATGTTTTACTAAGAAAATGAGTATACTCATAATTAGGAAAATATGGATTTCAAGTGAATCTAGTAAGACTCTACTTAATGATAGCTTATTAGCCTGATAAATTTGGGTTTTTCAAATGCATAGCTTAGGTGAATGCCTAATTGGTAGCCTAAGTGTGTATTGGAAAATGTGACCAAAAATTGAGATTTTTTTTACTGAGCTGCTTCAGAAAATCAACATATATGAGAACCAGTCAACCAGGTATATATGTGGTAATAAGAACTCATCTTAAAAATCTGGGCTTGGTTTGGTTTCTTTTTTTGGTGTTGCTTTGAATCTAAAAATGAGTATAATGTGAATCGTGTTGAAAGTCTTTATGGTAATGATATTTTCAGGGAGGAAGTGAATGTGATGATGTTACTTCTATTACTTCTTCAACTTGTGCATCGGTACTTAATGGTCTTCATACTTCAAAAGGCAGCAATAATGGGATCAAGTGCAGAAATAATAATAAGAAGTTGCTTAAGAATGTAAGGTCAATGCAAAGAAGAGCGAAATCCAGAACAGTTCGACCTTATGCTGATGTCTCATACAGCCAAGATTCTGCGATCCATGAATCTGGGCAATCGCCTAATTATCTGAAGGCGACGAACAGTTCTGAAGGGAAGAAGTTGAATTTCTCGTCAAGTAATGGATCTGTTAATGATGGCAGTGAGCTTAACAGTTCTTCACATTCTTCTCCTATTCATGGATCTATGAGAAGTATGTCGAAGAAAGCATCTGTATCGAGTGTTAGAAATGTGGGGATTTTACTAAGAAAGACTAGTTTTAAGCCTAAAAGGCTTCCGCTGGCTTATTCTCAGGTTTCTGAGGATGCTTCTGTTGATAGAGCAACATATTCATCCACTGTCAAGGATTCAAAGTTTCCTAAGCCAGTAGAAATTCCATTGGCAGAAGCCGAACCAGAAAGTAGCCCAGCGATGAAAATTTGTCGATACCATCACTGTTCATTACATGGACATTGCCATGGGACTAGTGATTCTGTTCCACCGCCAAAGCGTTTCCAGTACAGAAAACGAACTTCACTGAAGAAGCAGAAGAGCATCAGACCTAGAAGAGAGTCCGACTCGAAAACCAAGTTTAGTAAGGAGAAAAAGAAAATTGTTGAGCGAAAAATGAGTGGCAGCTCAGCATTAGCTAGTGGTGCTGTAAATGAGAAAAGCTTCGATTCTTACAAAGAAACTCATCCTGAAGATATGAATCAGTCATTTGGAGATGGATATCTTGACTTAAAAGAATTGGGCCTTCTTGAAATTGCATTTGGTGAGATGTCGTTCCCTGAAAGGAGTTTCAGGGAGACTCTTGAGATACTGGATAAACATTCTGTCAAGAAGCAGGAACTTGGAAGATCTGGTTCTGGCCTGAAAGGATATTGCTTGAAGTGTTCTAATAGCATCACAGAACAAATTATGTCACCGTTGCAAAACGCTGATATAGATTTGGTATGTGCTGATCGTTCTGCTGATACACATTCCTTAGCATTGAATGAGAAGCACCAAGAACAAGTTGTCTCGCACATTGATGATACCGCAACTTTTGATGAACAGGGCTATGCAAATGAAGAATCTGACAAAGATTCTCCTGATACTCCAATCATATTTGATACGTTAAGGAAGAATCATGGTTTGAATTCGTCAGCTTCTCATAGCCGAGCGACAAGTGACAATAACTCTATGGTAGATGGAGAATTCATTGCTGAATCTAGTGCCCTTGGATTTTCTAATCAAGATTCAGATGTGCAAGTTCAAGATTCTGAGATACAGGCTCCGACAATCAAAGGAAGCATACTTCAATTTAGCAAACCTAGGCATATCAGCATGTGGCATCTTATTCATGAACATATGTCGTCGGATTCAGCAGCAGAAGCTGAAAAGAAGCCAGATGAAAGCATGGGTGGAAAAGGTCAAGACGGCGTTGATGGTCAAGTACCTACCAACGAAGCTTCAGAGTCAGATATGATCATGGAGAGCAATGGTTCAGAAGTTCAAGAGATTGAACTACGCAAGTTATTCGCCATCAAGCTTGTCAGGGAAGCAATTGAGAAGATTCTTCTGCCGGAAGTTCAAGACCAGACATCTGATGACCAGTCGGTTACAAGCGAAACCACACCTCGGTCAGAAGTCATTGAAAAGAATCAATCTGATGGTAAGTAATGGATGGCCTTCATCTATGTTACTGCATTTACAAGAATGCCTTGCATGTTTTTCCGTTGTAGAAATTTGTTTTAATTGTCAAATCCTATATTGAATACAAGTAGATTCGAGTGACTTGTTGAATTGTGATGTTTCAACTCCAAAAATCAGTTTTGAATTGAATCACAAATATTCACTAAACATCCTGTTTCTGCAGTTTTTGACCAAGAAAGCTACAGAGAATCAGGTGCTGCTAAAATGGAAGAGGTGAAATCTGATACAAAGGAGGACACTGTCATAGCCGATGTTGCTTCTGGAACAGATGTTCATCAATCTGGAAATATTGCTGTAGGTGTGCCCAAGAAGAAAGCACCGAGGCACTGGAGCAATCTGAAGAAGTGGATTTTACTTCAAAAATTCATCAGGGAATTGGAAAAAGTAAGAACATTCAACCCGAGGAAGCCCCGGCATCTGCCATTGAGTCCTGATCCTGAGGCCGAAAAGATCAATTTGAGAGCTCAAACAGTGGATGGGAAGAAAAGATCAGAAGAGTGGATGCTCGATTACGCACTTCAGCAGGCCGTTAGTCAGCTTGCTCCAACTCAGAAAAGGAAAGTAGCGTTGCTTGTAAGAGCTTTTGAGACAGTTGTACCGTCTCAAGAAGAGCCTCAAAATCCAACCAGAATTCCTAGCTTCAAAATTCTTGAGCTTGTTTCGGAAGGGATTGGAAGCAAAAAGGCAGTGACTTTCATTGGAAACAATAAGTTAACATGTTCTGATACTGCATCAAGCTTAAGCTTCGAAGTTCAGGACAGTAGCACTAAATTGACCGATAAGTCCACTTCATATCTGAATGGAAGAATTGAAACTAAAAGCACGACAGATGAGTATATGCTTTCATCTATTGAAGGATCTGCCAAAACAGATTGTGGGAATGGGGAGGGATCTCTGGAAACTCAAAGCCTGATTTCTGATGGTAATGGAAAGTCAGAGATGAGTCAGAAACTTCGAAGCTCTGATTCTTTTGGTACACAGCTAGATATGATAGTGGCAGAGGAGACCAAGACTCCAGCTGATCAAGGCGAATCCAGAGAAGAAAATAAGCCAGAAAATGCTGTATCGGAGAAGCAAAACCGTGTTAAAATGTGGCATATGATATACCAGCATGTGGTTTCTGGGATTGCAGAAAAAGTCGGAAACAAAATTCTTGAAGGATCGGATGACGATGAAGTGGAAGAATCTGAGTCAGGTTCACCAAGCAGTACTACTAATGGTTTCCCAAAGTCCAAGGATCATGTACAAGAGAATGATATTGTTTCGAGCAACCAGAGAAGTGCATTTTTGAAGCTTGTTAAAGATGCTGTTGATGAGATACTCCTTCCTGAAACTCCAGATGACTCTGCCGATACCCGATCACCTAGAAGTGAGACTAGTCCAGCTCACGAGACTAACAAATTCGAGCCTCAAAAGTCTAAAAACTGGAGCAAGTTGAAGAAGCATTTAGTCCTACAGAGATCCATCAGAGCGTTGCAAATGGGTGGGAAACCAAAACCAAAGCCCCAACCAATGGAACCTCAGATGCCCAATCCTGAACCTGAGAAAATCGACTTGAGGAACCAAATGATGGACGAGAGAAAAAAGGCTGAGCAATGGATGCTGGACTATGCAGTGCAACATATCGTGACCAAATTGACTCCTGCTCGAAAAAGAAGGGTGTCTATGCTAGTCGAAGCCTTTGAAGCCGTTGTTCCACTTCCAGAAACGTAAATCGGATAAATTCTGAACCACCATGGAAAATCTGATGATGTTCATGTAAGTACCTAGCTATCTAGTGTTCCTTTATTGTGAAATCCTCTGCCACCACCAGTTCTCCATATATATATATATATATATATATATATATATATATATACACACACACACACACACACACATACGGGTTCTACTAATGCAAGACTTCTGATGTGTGATCGAGGGATTTTCCGAAGTTGTAGCTCACTAAGTCATCATACTTACATTTTTCTTTATCATTGCAGAATCTGTAAGGAAGACTTGTGCATTGGGAAAGATATATAGGTTGCTGCAGATATTTTACTGGCGTGAGTATTTTTATTGATGCAGTCAAGAATTTTGTTAAGAGTGTACAGAAAATATTGATTCTTTGCTAGTTGATTGTTTTTTCTTTGTCCCAGATTTACAAGAAGCATGCTTCTTGTATGTTTATATACATAAATTCTTTGTACTTGTGTTTGGTGTATACTATAGAACGCTATTGTATCTATTATGTTTGTACCTAAGCTTCTTTGGCTCTCTTAGTGTTCTTTGTACATTTATACTATAATATACTGTATTTAGAAAGAGTGTTCTTTGTACATTCATACTATAATATACTGTATTAAAAAATTTAGGCAGCTTAATACAAAAACCAAGAGAATATAGGATTTTAAGTACAAAAACGGGGGAAAGTTAAGTTTTTGTGAGAGTTTTGAGAATCTGGTAATATTGAATACTATACAGTGTTTTGTGTAAATTGTGAATTTTTGTGTATTTATAAATTGTATATTATTGTATATTAATAATATGATTGAAATTTTTTATATAAAATTTTCATACTTTCCGGACTTTCAAGAGGGTTTCTATCTTTTTAACTACGGATTACTTGTTAATCAAGATAGCAAAAAGGATAAAGGATACTATTTCCTTTTTCATATCCAATTCCCTTTCCTAATTGGTTTCCTGTTCTTTCTTATATCCAACAAGTAGTACTTCTAGTTCTAGCTAGTATCCCTTCCCTAATTGGAGTTATAATGAACGTGTCCTGGCAATCTATATATACTCCACCTTCCCAATATTAACCCACACAACAACGATCCATCTTCAGACGTCTGCTTCAAGTAGTTTCTCATCATCAGTAGTACGACCAAAACCTCTAGCAACAAGAAAACCGGCCAGAGAACGATTAAACATGTCGAAACCAGCTATTGTTCGTCAAAGGAAAAGTAACACAAACACCGAATTTGATGGCGGTGATTCAAGAATGCTTAAATTCTACATGAAGGATGGACACGGTTACGGGTATAAAGTATCTCCCACAACTGTGTTAGGATTAAGCTTCGGCTTCATAGCTTTCGTTGCATTGTCTCATGTTGTCACCGTCATGCTCAGAGCTGCTTCGCCTAATTAATTCATTCTGCTGCTTAGTATACATGACAAGATCATGCAGAACTATATTAATATCAAGTTTTTCTTTCTTAGGTTAGTGGTAGAAGTACTTTTTTTTTTTTAATTTCCTTGTTACGTACCAATTCAACAGCTTGCACATTCCCTGTTTGAAGAAGTTCTGTATGTTTTAGTTTTCAGTTCTCGTCCCAAGATTCTATGTACAGAACAACAACTTATCTAGCAAACAAACATACACACCTCGACCTCACTTTATTATTATTTGAGTTTGACTTTATACTCTATCCAACCCAGCGACGCTTATCCATCCTCGAATCATCCAATTAATCGAAAAATCAAATGAGTATTTCAATTGGACGAGAATATATATTGCAGATGTACTATAACGAATGCAAATTCATCAGAATTTATTCAGATAACAACACTAAAAACCTCTGAATACAAACTAAAATCTTTGAATACAAATTAAAATCTTTGAATACAAACTACTACTCTCGATGTACATGTTTAACAAACACAAGATATGCTCAACAAAACTCTATGAGTTAGAACAACAGTAATATCTTGCCTCTTTTAGTATACCTTTTCCAGCTCTCTTGGATGCGAGAAAGGCGTATCAGCAAAACTATCGTGAGTTGTATAACGCCAAGTTAGCCATGTATCATGCGATCGTCTCCAACAATCCCTGGATACTGCCTCCCTCAATTTCACTGACGTACATGTTATTGAACAATCCATCCGTCCTAACGACACTACCACAAAAAAAGTATTAGTCACACTTACTCCGGTGACATTTAAGAGAAATATTATTAAAAAATAAAATAGTGAAATTGCGGTAAGTGTACGAGTTAGTGACATTTAGGCTGGTGACATGTTGCATGAACTGATACTAAAGGGGGAATCAATGATACTTTTTTAAAGTGTCACTATAATGTTTTGATAAATTAATAAATATATATTTGAAAGATAGCATGACTTTACAAAATGCCACTACTAATCATCAGATTTAGTTATCGAATTACACTTGACTTGCTGACCATTTTGTTTGTTATTGAATTATATGAGTAACATGGTCAATTAAGGTTGGCCCAAACCCAGCTCAACCTTAAAATATTTAAATGAAGGCCTTTACATTAGTGACATTATAGAATTAGCAACCCTCTTGAAGTGACACTTCACATAAAATGTCATTGAAACATAATATTTCACTCAAAATAATAATCTATGACATTTTTTATAGTCATTAAATCTCAAGTTTGTTGTAGTGCAACCACGATATCTACGGATAATCCCTAGTCGATCCCAACTTATACGGAAAGTTGAAAGATCGTTGTTGTGTCATGGAACGGAACAGAACATACACTTTCCTGATCACCAAGAATCCACTATCCCATTGCGATAAACTTGTTCCTGGACAATGTCACGATGCATTAAGGTAAGTATCGACAGGTATATAATTAATTTAGGTATCCTTTTATTTCCAATGTTGCCAAAATTACATTGTTGTCCCATACTCCAATTATAGAAATGTCCTATGAAGGTTTAATGCTTACTTTCGCTTTGAAATTGTTTGATCAAATTATTAAATTTTGTTAATTATTGAGTGAGTCTTCCTAAAGGTAATTATCTAGAAATCAACGATATAAAGTCCATGATGTATGTTCATACACACGGGGCTCAAATTTTTAAGGTCCCAATTTAATATTATAATAGTAATAAAAAAATATAAATAAAAATATGTTATAAACAATTAATACTATATAATTTTATTCAAATAACACTTGCAATGTTATATTCTTAAAGCGATATATTATGTACTACCTCCAACTAGAATTCATATTTTCGCTGGATCAGACATGAGATTTAAGAGAAAAATGAATAAAGTAGAAAAAATGGTGATAAAGTAGATAAAAAGTAAATAAAGTAGGAGTGATAGTGTATAAAGTAGGAAATATATGTTCTATTTAAGGATGAGAAAATGAAGTCAAAATGGGCCAAAATGAAATACTGGAAGATGAAGCTGAGACGAAGGGAGTATTTTGTTTTATTAGAAACTTATATTCAAATTTTGTAAAATATTTTGTTATCTTTAATTTATCCTATAAGTTTGGGTCAATTTTAACAACGAAGCGCAGCTCAGTTGGTAAGCTTCACCTCCACCCAATAGATCGGGGGTTCGAGTCACCCTTTAGCCGTTTCAAAAAAAAAATTAAGGGTCAATTTTAAAATTTCACATGAGACTTATAAATCTATGGACCAGCCCTGCTAGAAATAATCAGATATAATGTTGTACTTCATTCGTTTCAAAGATTTATTTCCATTTTGAGCGTTTCATTAGAAACTTTTCAATATTTTTTATAAAAACCCACTATCTCCATATTTATATATTAATTACTTTCTTTCATACTTTATTAACTATATTTCTTACTTTTTGCATTTCACTTTATAATCTTATCTATGTAAATAATTTTCTAATCAAACTTCTTAATAATAATTGTGCAAAAAGTATATAGCAGAATTTATAGAACGGATGAAGTATAAATAATCGTTGTTACTAATAAAACCACCTACATTTTCAACATTGACGTTTTTTATAATGCAACAAGATTTATTTTATTAACATAATCAAAAGAGAAAGTCATACTAAAGTTTCATTATTGTATTAAAAATAAACTAAAAGATTGTTATTATTATTGTTATATTATATTATATGAAAATTGAGAAAGTTTCCTAAGAAGTCACTCTTAGATAGGGACATAAAAATAAAGTTTTTAATATTATATAATAACCCCAAACAAAATTCAGTTGCAAAAAGCCACCCAACCAAGGGTCAGCAATGGGTCAGTCAAGAGAGTCAAAATGAATCTATATATAAACGATATAACCCATTTTTTAACCTACTTCCACCATTTATTTTTGTGCTCCTTTCTCTCACTAATTCCTCGCTAGCTCTAAACCTCCATAGAAAAAGCTCGATACATCCATGAATTCACCGGAAAAATACTACAACTCGATCGATCGTCAATGTTAACATCTACTTCTTCAAGAATCTGCAGAAAAAATGAAAGACAAAAAAGATTAGACATGATTCAAACGAATTTGTGATATTTTTTCAAAGTTTCCAGCCAATTTGATCGAGATATCACGCTATACAATTGGTATAATGATTGATTACATAATGATACATAATTGATTCATATTTCGAATGATAAAATAGCTTCAAATCCATATAAATCTGAAAAATTAAGTTCGAAAAATAGTAGATCTAGATCTATTAATCTATATTTTCGGGTTTGATGGTAACTCATTGATGTTATTGTTGTTTATGCATTTAGAAGGTGTAGTCATGCTTGCATAAGGAATAGAGTGTTTTTATTCAAGATCTAATATCAAATATCAACTCAAATCTGGAGAAAAAAAAGTATAAAACGTTTCTATGTTCAATCTTGCATATCCTATGTTTTCAGAAATATTACATATGTTCTCAAGAATAATACATATCTTTTCATTCAAAATCTGGCAGTCGTTTTGTGCTCTGTTTTCTTACACATTATTTTACATTCTGTTTTCTATTGTATTTCCTATGTTCTCACACATATGTAAGTGTTGAGTAAGTTATACGACAAAGAATTGATGAAAAGATAAAGGAAAGAGAGGCAAGAGCATTGACGAAGAAGAAAAATGTTTAGTTAAATGTAACTGATGGATAAAAGAGATGATGAACATAAAGTTGACAGCGTTTTCTTTTTGCATATGTATGAATAGTGGTACAATATATAATTGAATGAAACATGTTCCATCTTGAATAAAGTCATTTTATTTGCTTGATTTTATGTGTTTTGAGTGATCCATGATATCAAAACCAAACATTATGATCTCAACTAAAAACACTATGATCCCAGACTAAAACATTATGATATCAACTCAAAAGACTATGATATCAAACCAAACATTATGATCTTAACTAAAAACACACTATGTTATCAGACTAAAACAGACTATGATCTTAGACTAAAAAACTATGTTATCAACTAAAAAAACTATGATATCAACTAAAATCACATTATGATCTCAACTAAAAACACACTATGTTATCAAACTAAATAAATTATGATCTCAACTAATATGATTCAATATAAAATTCTATAACTATGATCTTAGACTAAAAAACTATGATATCAATATAAAAAACTATGATATCAAATCAATCGCTATGATCTCAACTAAAATGGTATGATGTCAACATAAAAAAATCTATGATTTCAGATTAAACCCTTATGATCACTCAAAAAGCTATGATTTCAAATCGCGAGAGGATATGTGAAAAACGATATTGACCCGGATCAGCGAAAAACACATGTTTAGTGCAAATTGATCCTGTTTCTAGTTAAATAACTACAGAGCATTTTTTATGATACTTTATGATACAAAAATTAATAATTTCTAATTCTATAAACTATAGTGGTATCTGATTATAGTGTAATTCTTTAACTAATCCATTTCGCTCTTCACAAGGTCTTGAATTCACTAAAGGAGGATAATTTATGTTATAAAACCTATTCTTAGCTTATTTATTTTTTTAACTCTAACTTCTAAACTTAGAAATGTGTACCATCTTTCTTTGACTAATTCATGTCAAATACTTTGCTTCCTCTAACTCTCCAAAGAGATTTTCCTTAGCTTCACAATCCATGTTGTTCCACACTTCTTCCTTCTTCCTTCTTCATGCTTATTTGATTTGTTCGTTTGTAGAGATTTTTAATAAGGTAGTGATCACTTTGTAATAAGCGCATTTTACACACAATCACCTTTTTAAATGCCTCATAAACGATTAGGTCCCTATTGTTTCAGAAATTACATTGAATTTCATTTCTCAGCTAAAATGTTGACTTAGTGCAAAATGACCATTTTGCTCATCTAATAAAACATTCCTTGTAAATTGAACAATTAAATTAAGGAGAATAATAATTTTGTAAGCTTTATCAGGCAAAGCATGTACGATACTCTACTCAAGTTCTATTATACTCTAATTCTTAATTCGCGGAATTAAGAATTGAACTGAAATTGAAGATTTTTAATATCGGAAAACCTAATTTATTTGATTTCTCTAATTTTTGTAATATAGTGAATGTATGTGTATGAAACGTAAATACAATATAGTACAATCAATTTATTAAATAAAAGAAAATTTAGAAGGAAGTAATTAAAGAAAAGAGAAAAAATATTAGTTATTAAAGGAGAGGGAAAAATGAAATGTCATAAGGGCAAAAGAGGAATACTAAATTAATTTTTCACTCTTTTCTCTCTTCAGATTTGACTTTTAAACTTCATTGTAAATATATATTTATTTCATTCAAAGATTCTAACCTTGAAAATGACCTAAGTATTTATATAATATTTAAAAAGATGATCAGATGTAAATCGTCATTGTAATAATATTTAATTACTTTCAGCAATGATTAATTGAGTCAAATAAAGTATATTTTCAAAGAACTTCTATGTTGTTTTTGAAAGAAGAATTTGGATATTGTTTAGAAGAAAAAAATTACAGTCGCAACTTAAAATCTTGTTAAAGTTCTTCACATTAGCTTCAAAAGCTTAAGACTTATTTGAGCTTCTTTACAAACTTAGAATAATGAGAGAGTTCGATTGCAATACGTATATGATTGTTATTGGTTTTGTGTATTATTAATATTAAGTATTCCTTTTATAGACACTATAGTTTTGTTTGAATTTTGAATTTGTCTACAATAATTCAAGCTTTGAGCTAAGGCATGGTTTGGTTCAAAAAGATTAATTTGAAGATGGCATTTGTAGCCCATAATTAAATAGAATTTGATTGGGCTTGTGAAGGTATTTTGGTGGTCCAATTCTCTCCATGAAGTGTTTGGTTCATATTTTCGGATTTTTCATTTACACAGTTTTCAATGCAAATACCTTGTTTGGTGGAAAATGTATTTCAAATTAGTATTTCGAAAGACGTGTATGGTAGTCAAAACTAACTATTCACCTTGTAAAATATCATGTTTGGTAGTTGATTTTGTTGTTACAAAATCTCCAATTTGAGTATTTCGTATGGAATTTGAATTTCCCGCCTACTAAATCGCATGAATTTGTATAGAAACATTAATCATAGAAAATCCGGAGCACATTACGTTAAAAATGTGCAATTTTGATTAAAAAGAAATAATGATGTTAATCAATCAAACTCATAACTCTTTACATTACTAAGATATGTTTGAGTTTTAAATCATGACAAGCAATTTTGATAAAAACGATAGTCACTGCAAACGAAATTAGACTGTCAATAGGATAATCGATCGAAATTGATAAATCCCCATGGCTACGCACTGATCAAATAAGTGTCATTACAATCTATTGTAATTATACGAATTCCAGGCATCATCATTACAAATTGGAAGATGGAGGGTTTCATCACATTAATCACATCAATCTTGCACAATAATTCAATTTACTCTTCTCCATTTCCAGACTCTTCCTCATGTCTTCTTCACTTCTCTCTTCCAATCTTTGTCAAAAACCAACAATGGCGACACCTCCTTCTCGCAAACAAAATGGAAGTGGCCCCGGAACTGGAATTCTGAGAAAAACGTAGCCATGCGGAAAAAGGGTTGTGAGAGGTATTGGTTTCGTATCTTTCCTTGCACATTTCATGATTTGTTGATTGGATTTACTTTGCAGAGAATGCATGGCTTATTTTTGTGAGTAAATCTATTATAGTAAATCTATTACAGTTTGAATATTAATGATAAAAATGTGAATTGTTTAGAATTTTAAATTAAGTATGTGTTTGACAGAATATTGACTTTTGAACTGTTTTATATTGATTTATGAAACACGACGTACAATGTTATTGTTAAGAACAGAGGGACAAAAGTGTAAATAACGAGTTTATTGGGGATATTAGGTGTATTTCGCCCTTAAAAATATTCATTTTAACTTGATTTTATTAATATTAATCGTAAATAAAAAATACCTAAAAACACACACAATTAACTGCATATACCACAAGTAGCAAGTGAAGCTACTAGAAAAGAAGCAATCCCGATAAGTACCTGTCAAGATGCTCACCATGATAGAGAAGTTTGAAGACTAAATAAAGATGTTATCCAAAAAGCAAGGATCATATTAAAGTGCAAACCATACGACAAGTTCATTAGGAGCTAATGCAACATCATATTCGGTGCAAATTCAAGCATTGCTAAAAACATACAACCTTAAAGATCATAGTACATACCACCAAGATAAAAACTCAGAGTATATAATATATCAATTCTCAAATTCAATTGTATCTTTTGATATTTCATATTCAATTCCATATTTAAATTTTATATGCATTTTGAGTCATCACTAACAAAAGAATATACTACGTTATAATAACGGGAAATACACGTAGCATGTTACTTAAATTCTAATAGTAATTGAAAGAACTATTTTCCCTACCTCTTCTTATTCATCAATCTCATATATATATACTAGAATTTGTGTAACACGCTAGGCGTGTTTTACGTTATATTAAGACATATTATTTATTTTATAAGTGATGAATAAAATACATAATTTAATAAAATATGCAATTGAATATGAAACATATAAGGGGTTGAGTGGCATAGGATTCAAATGGCCATATGGATGAATTTCTCTCAAATTGTGTTTGGCATGAGATTGAAATAGGAGAAGTTTAAATGTTGGTACTATACATTCATTTTGCCTTATAGGCTACTATTCATCCAATCCAAATCAAATAATTGAGTACTGTAGACTCATTTTAAAGAAGAGATAAAGACTGCAGAAGACTCATTTTTCCAGTGAAGTTTCATTCATACAGCCAAAAAAAATCAATACTGCAGAAGAAGAATAACAGTAGAAGTCGAAGAAGACTGAAGAAGAGGAACAGTACGAAAAGTATAGACTGTAGAAGAAGAACGGTCCATCTCTGCAACTTACTTCGAGACAGCGAGCTTCTTCGTGAATGTTCTCGTCAGCTGGACGACGAGATTTTACGGTGAGTGCATTTTTCGGTTTGGCGATGGCACGATAGAGAAGGAAGTGGGAGCTAGGGATTTGGCGGTGGCGGATTGGTAGTAGAAGCGGATTGGTAGTGGAAGGTTGAGATGGGAGAAATGAGGATTTGGGGAAGAAGACGGTAGAGAGTATTTGAGACACAGAGTCGGCAGTTTGGGGAAGAAGACGGCGGAATTTTTCGGTTTGGCGGTGGCGCGGATGGAGAAGGAAGTGGGAACTGGGGATTTCGCGGTGGCGGATTGGTAGTGGAAGCGGAAGGATTTGGGGAAGAAGACGGCAGAGAGTATTTTAGACACAGAGTCGGCAGTTTAGGGAAGAACACGGTGAATTTGGGGAAGAAGACGGCGGGATGAGCTTGGTTTGTGAAGCGATGTGGAGAAGGGAGGACGAATCGGAGGTGTCGGCGGTGAGGAGAGGGAGTGAGGGGCGTGAATTTGGGAAAGATGCCCACTTTAGGGGGGAGGAGAGGCGGTTAGGGTTCTGGCCAGCTAGGGCGAGGGAATTGAGTGGGGAATTGGGGGAATTGAGGTGTTTTAGGGCTTCTCGGATTACATATTTTCCGGTGAAGCCAAATGCGTCGAAGATGACTATGTCGTAGGGTCTGGTGGAAGATGCAGTTGCCATTTTTGGTTGTTTTGATTCTTGGTGAATAGTGTGTGGCTGTGAAATGTGAATGTTCAGTCAGGTTCATGTAATAGAGTGGAAGAAGAGGGAAGGTGACAGGTGGTATTTGGAACGTGTGCCTGGTGGCATGAACAACCTACACATTTCAGGAAAGTAAACTAGAATCCCGAAACTCGGATCAGCTTGTAAATCGAATCGAGATATATTTCAAATTTGAATGACT
>JAYMSP010003724.1:0-18667 GCA_036897095.1 Plantago elongata
GGGTGGGGGATGGAGGAGTGAAAGAATTGGGGGAAGAAATCGGGAATGATTGAAAGAATTGGGGAAAATTGAAGTGAATTGGGATCTGCCCGCTGGAGAAGATAACAGGTTATTTAGCGACGGATAAGTTTATCCGTCGCTACTATCCGTCGCCAAATCTTTTTTATTTAAAAAAAATTGGGTTAGAAAAATGGCGACGGATAAGTTTATCCGTCGCTAAAAATAGCGACGGATAATATCCGTTGCTATTTAGTAGCGATTCGTCGCTATATGGCATCTCGATGTGACAAATTAGGCCATCCGGTTATAACTTAAACGTTGTTGTGGAACCTGAAGTTTCCACATGGTTATGTGCTGAAAGCTCTCTCACGTTGTAATTATTATTATGGCAATACACAACATTGAGATGAAGCATGATTATGGAGATTTGAAATGAGCAAAAATCACACTTTTAAAGTTGACATTGATTGATATATAAGTGGTTGGAAACCCACAAGCATGATCTTTAATGACAAATTTATTTTCAGCACAAAAAAACTGTGTAAAAATATCGACTCCTCATCATATTGTTCTCCGTAGATAACTAATGTGTGAAGCATACTATGGTTGTATGCATTTTGTGATTATCTAAGCTGGATATGAAAGAAACTGGTTTGAGCCCTTATTACTAGTATGAACTAGTTTTTCCCAACTTAGGGAAGGAAGAACATGAGGAAGCTGGTAAAATCAAATTCGTAGAGAATTGATCCTCATATATGTGAATGTCAAGTTTTTAACTAATATTCAGCTTCATGTATCAAGATATGTTCAAAC
Organism: Plantago elongata; assembly: GCA_036897095.1. Lineage (NCBI taxonomy): Eukaryota > Viridiplantae > Streptophyta > Magnoliopsida > Lamiales > Plantaginaceae > Plantago > Plantago elongata. Next base: position 814 of record JAYMSP010003724.1, read on the forward strand.
ATGAAACTTTATGATTTGAATGTTGACGCGCTATGACCCGATATTTTGGGGCATATAGAGTTGCATATTGATTGTAGAATATCATGTGTTGGACATTGAGATACCTTGCCAATTGTACAGATTCTTAGTGAAATACGGTTCCAATGCTAAAAGTACAATACATATGGATTGGCAAGACCAAACAGTTGGTACTCTTGAGGAGTAATGAATGCCATGAATGGCATAGTATATGAATTAAAATATATGGCCTATATGAAATGAAAATGGTACCTCCAAACAATATTCAGATATTGATGATCGATAATTACTGATTCGAAAATCTAGAAAATAGATTTGATATACCGATATACATGGACCCGAGAGACTTATAAGCATATATATGAAATTGATGGACATGTAAATGAAGATCTTACATGCGAGTCCATTCGATGACATCATGATGATGATATAAATGAGCTCATGGACTTGAGGTCCTTTTGATCAAACGAATTCGAAATCCGTACGGCCGCGTTGCATTATCGAGTCTACTTTACGTGCATTTAGATACTAAGCATTGCATCATAACATGTTTATTCTTATTTGAATGTTACCGCTTACACTAACATGCAGGTTGTACAAGGGATGATTTTACTTGAAAGTCGTATGATTTTGGGAAATTTCAATGAGGGGAGATATTATCTCCGAAGTAAGTTCCAAAAGGAGACTAAAATATCATGCTGGCGAACATGGATTGAATGAGTAAAAGTTCTTTATGAACTAAGGTTTTATGTTTGTAAACCTCTATGAAGAAGTGAAGTATGATATATAATTCTCATTACTTGTGAAAAGTATTATTAGTTACATCGATGTTGGCTCAACCTGAAGTTTGAGCATGTACGAGATTATTACGAGGAGTATTATTACTACCCTTGATATTCACATGGTTCTGAAGTACCATAATCTTAAACTTGAGCTATGAAGAGCTACATTAATTCTTACTATGCCTCTTGGAGAAGGTTTATCTTGTCAAGTAAGGGAGATCATTATTGAAGAGCAATGAGGACGTTTGCGCATTTCATGAGAAATGGCTGCACTCTTTTTCTCTCTCAGGTTTTTATCCCATTGAATTTTTCCTAGTGAGGTTTTTATCGAGGCAACATTATACGCGCATATATCTCCATGATTTGAAAACTGTTTGGTAAAGATAATAGTTATGGGCATATTGGATATATTTACAACATTATGGAATCATGTTATGGAACATTGAACTATTTTGTATTTTAAATATTTAAAGAGTTCTTACTGAAGAAGACAAGGCGAATAATATCAAATTTCTTCCCCGCCATTATCTATGAGAAGAAGATTTCATACTGAAGATTTACTCAACCGTATCACATTCGACATCATCATTTGATAAACTGGTTTGAAAGATTGAATTTACGACATTCGACGAATTGAAGAGACACTTTAATCAGGAGAGTTGGATACGCACTGCTCTCTTTTTTCCTTGACTAGGTTTTTATTCCACTGAATTATTTTAGCAAGATTTTTAACGAGGCAGTATCTCTCGCGTACCAACTATCACTAACTCAAGTTCATTCAAGGGGAATGTTAGGGAATAAGGGGCTGATTGGCCAAGTATTTAAATACCCCCATTTGGCTCGATGAACAGTGATTTGGCCTAAAATACACTTCAAATACTCCATTTCAATTCCATTCCAAATACAATTTCACCAAAATCCCATCCAAATGGCCATTTGAGTGCCATGCCAATCAGCCCCTAAATGTATAAGAGTTAGTATTGAGTTAGACTGTTATAGATTCAATTATTACGGATCCCTCTAAAAACTTTTGTCTCTTATACAAATACATACTTGTACTCTCTCATTTAATAAATTAAAATAAACTCTTATTCTCTTCATCTTATTTTCTCTCAACAAAACAAACAACATTGGTTTTAGTAGATAGATTTTGTTGGTGCTGGTAATACTGAAACAGTTGAATGCTTAAGTGGACTAGAGTTTGGGTGATCATATTCATAAGCAATACCCACTATTCACATAAATGATCATAAGAAAATGATCATAATCAATTCCCACGTGATCATAAGAAAATGATTATAATCAATTCCCACTATTCTCATAAATAAACGAGGTATATGTACATATAAATGTGATTATATGCGCATCCATCCAAAATTACAATACTCACTAATTTCAGTCCGGCTCAAATTCATTGAGAGGGATTTAACCGGTTCTCTTTTAAAATCAACAATTTAAAAAATAATCGCTGCATCATTTACATTTTATAATGTAAAAAAAATTATATATCGTCATATTAAATATATAATTTTAAGTGTGAAAATTATATATTTATACTCTATAATAATACAATACTCTTGTTATATTTACACTCTACGATACACTGTTTTTTCTTTGATAGGTATTTATGTGAAATTTGAACTGTAATTTGGTCGGTGGTAAGAATTCATTCCGGATAAGTTTATTATGTTTAGACGAAGAAAATATATCCCAAATTCTAAGTTTGTAACGAATGGACTTGTACTTGAAAGGCCCAATAGAGTAAATAATCGAAAGGCCCATAGATAATGAATCACAAACTGAAACCAATCTCGTCTTCTTCACTTCACTCTACGCGAGTAAGAGTAGGGTTTTAGTGGAGCTGAGATAATCCCAAATCGATTTCCATGGCGAAACCCGCCAGAGGCCGTCCGGCATCGCCGTCGGGTTCCGGCTCATCCTCTCGCTCCCGTTCACGCTCAATCTCCCGTTCCATTTCTCGCTCTCGCTCCCGTTCCTACTCCGGTTCTTCCCGCTCGAGCTCCCGTTCACGCTCCAGATCCTTTTCCTCTTCTCGCAGTGGCAGCTCTCGTAGCCCTGCTCCTAGGAAGAGGTGCTCAAACAATTTCCTGCTCAATTAATTTTTTCTCATTCTCGTTTTTGTTGCATTTTACAATCTGTTTGGATATAATCTTTATGTTTTCTGATAATGTTAATCATTTCTTGCTAGTATTGAACAGAAATTGAAATGCGTGGTTTTAAATTGTGTTAATTTGCCCTGGTGTTCATTTTTAGGTTTTAAGTAACCGAACAATTAGACATCGTTGAGGAATGTTAATTACTAGTAGGCTTAGTTTAGACAAAACTTATGATCATATCTTAAGTTGTGAATGCACATCAGCAATGTAAAATGATGCTGAGATGCATACTTGTGTTAATTTGTTTGGCTGTTTTAGTTTTTTGTTTTGAAGTGAATATTAATCCGGACTTCGTATTTGATGATGACATGAAACTAATATTTGTTTTACTCTCAATGTGGTGTTACCAATTTGTAGCCCTGCTGGTGGAGTTAAGCGTGATCTCTCACCACCACCACAAGCTAAAAAGGCTTCTCCCCCTCCAAGGTGAGATTTCTTCTGCCATGTTTAAATTGGTGAGCAGGTGCATGCAAGTTTTCCTCGTTCTGTGTATGTATTTCCACATGAATGTGTGGTTTTGACCTATCTATTCGTGATGTATGCTGCAAATTTTGTAAAGAGTAAGTAGAAACTTTTCTTAAAAGATCGAGCTTCCTTTCGTTTTGGTAAAGCCATTTGATGCCTTGTTCCATATAAAGCTGCACAAGATTTTGCTGTGCCACTTCAAGTGGTTTTCCATTTAGTTCTATTGTTTGTTTTTATATGCTGGAGTTGTCAATGTTGATACAGATTACCGTTACTTTTTTACCTGATGATTTGGTCATCGATTTTTTTCTCCAGGAAAGCTTCCCCTGTGACTGAATCTCTTGTGCTCCATGTTGACCAGCTTAGTAGGAATGTGAATGATAATCATTTGAAAGAAATATTTGGTATGCTTACCTTAATGAAAGCTCACTTAAGTGCTTGTAACATTTTGCCTAAAAGTAAAATGACAAAAAAGCTGATAATGGATGTCAGTTTCATAATTTTCACTGAGATGAATAGATGGCGAAGCTTGCTCATATTGCAGTTCTTTGCCACATGACCTTACAGTCTGTTTACCACGCTCCTTTCTACAGGTACTTTTGGAGAAGTGGTGAATGTGCAGCTGGCAATTGATCATGCTGTAAGTTCTTATACTACTTTATCTGGATATATGTCAATGATTTACCTTACATTGTATGATTGTTTGATATGCTTCTTGTTTCAGGTCAATCTTCCAAAAGGGTTTGGATATGTAGAGTTTAAGAATAGAGCTGATGCTGAAAAGGCACAATTATATATGGACGGTGTAAGCTTTCTATTTACTGAATTATTAGCGGCTGTGCTCTGCCTTTGCCGGTACTCAATGTTTTTGTCTTTTTATTTAGGCACAAATTGATGGTAAAGTTGTTCGTTCCAAGTTTACTTTGCCTGAGAGGAAGAAGACTGCTTCTCCTCCCAAGGCTGCTGCCACCACATCACGGAGGGATGGCCCAAAGTCGGATGATGTTGCGGCAGATGCGAATAAAGATGGACCAAAGAGACCAAGAGATGGTAACCCTCCTTATAGCGCTTGTGAACCCATGACATGTGCATCCAATTTTTATGAATCATTGTTTCAGTTTATCTTTCTTGATTTCTATTTTTTTTTTTTTTGATTATTCAGCATCTCCTCGGCGAAAACCCCCATCTCCACTGCGAAGGAGATCTCCTATAGGGCGAAGAGGTTCTCCTAGAAGAGAGCCAGATTCTCCTCCTGCACCTCGCCGTCGCCCAGATTCTCCTGTTCGCCGCAGACCTGACTCCCCTCCTCGAAGAGGTATCTCACCAACGCCTAGGAGACGACCTGCATCTCCTCCCCGAGGTCGTTCCCCATCATCACCTCCGCCAAGGAGATTTAGATCACCTCCAAGGTTGGGTTCTTTTCACTTCTGTTATTTTGACTGGTTATTTCTTACTTTTCTCTAGATGCAGTTTTAATTCTCGAACTGAAAACAGGGTATCTCCTAGAAGAGGTCGAGGTAGTCCTGTCCGACGACGTTCTCCACCCCCACCTCGGCGGCGGTATGTAATCCTCCCTCCATTTTACTTATAGGCTTATAGCTTGGTAATTTGCCATTTTGGGTGTTTCTTTTAAAGCTTTATATTTCCTATTACTTTATCAAGATAAACTATTTTTTTTACTTGTTTACCTTAATAATCTTTGCTATTATAATTGTAAAGCTTTTACTAAAACATAGGGACTACTACCTTGCTATGCTTGAACCAAAACTGTTATTATTTTGATCAGTACTGTCAACAAATTTGAGTAGATGTATGATACTAGAAAATAATGCTTTACAGTTCTCCCCCAAGACGTGCTCGAAGCCCTCCAAGAAGATCCCCAGTTGGCCGTCGCCGTAGTCGTTCTCCTATAAGGCGACCTGCACGTTCACGATCAAGATCACTGTCACCAAGAAGGTTGTTGCAAATTGTTCACATAATCCTTCAAATGATAATCATTTTATGTTCTTGTTTTTGTTATTTGGGTTAATTGATATTTTACCAAGTCCCACTACTGATTTTAATACGAAGCAATAATGTTGATGGATTAGATTTACTGATTACTGCATCCATTCTCATTATTGTGATTTCTCGTTCTTAACAGAGGTCGGGGACCACCTGCTAGGCGTGGTAGATCATCTTCTTACTCTTCATCACCTAGCCCACGGAGGGTCTGTATCTCCTTTTTATCTTCCGCTGTAGTTGTATGATGTTGGTGTGCATCACTATTTTCATCATTTGAGCTATTTTGTTTCTTTTGTTCAGGGGCCACGAAGAGTATCCCGTAGCCGCAGTCCTAGAAGGTTGGTTTTCTAGACGGTGATTGTGAATTTATTGTGTAAAAATGTTTTGGTTCTTTGCTCATCTGATATTAAAAGCCATTTGTTTTAACAATTAAAAAAAGTTTCTCACTGCACCATCAAGTGTTGCCCATCAGTAGTTGCATAATTGCATACTGTGTAGAGATCTATCATGAGGTCTGTTTTTTCAAAATATATCCTTGAGACTAGGAGGAAATAGAAACCTTGGAGTAAATTCTTAGAAACATATCAGCTTGTAAGGAAGACAATTATAGAATTTTTGGACTACAAGTTTGGAATGAAATAGCTTTGCAAGCACAAGCATGTTATGATTCTTTTGTGTGAATAGTGGAACTTTCCTGATGATTTGGGCTGGAACTTCAGAAGTTTAAAGCCATGGGGGAGAGTTCAGCAGTTTATAGTGTTTTTAATCAGATCTTATAATGATATTTCAGGCCGATTAGAGGAAGAAGTCCTAGTAGCAGCAGCACCAGCAGTTCGCCTCCTCGCAAGCCTTGAAGTCGGAAAAAACAATTTCAGCAGCTTCATTTACTGTGATCTCTCCGGACTCACAAGTGTTGTTTTGCACCCAAAGTCTACAACTATTTACATATCTGTACAATTCCATGACATTGTAAAATCTTGATGATGGTGTCTCCATTGTGCTACTGGTTGATGCATTTGTATTTGTAGTATTGTCTGAAACTCTGAATGAACCTCTGACTTTGCCAAAATTATTCATCCGAAATATTCAAATTTTGCTTATCCATAATACATTAGGGGTTGCATGCTTTCTTGAATCTAGTCTATGTGCTCTTTTAGTGGTGACTCTTGGCGCTCGGAAGATGATCTGTATTGAACATTGTGAGTAGATTAATATAAACGCGAAGCAAGCTTGACACCTTTCGACCCATAGTTACACCCATCGAATATGTTCTAAAATACCGTACTGTGTTGTGGAGTTTAGTAGCAGAAATCTGTTCATACCTGTGTCATAATAACGTATGATAATAACTGCAACCAAGAAATAATGTATTATAAGTTTTGTTTGGTTAGTTCATGCATGATATTGATACATTTCATGTTAGACGCAAGTGATGGTCGTAGTACTTGGTCTAAAGGTTATTTATTTCTTGTTCATGGATTGTATCCACGTTTTTAGTTGGTTTAACCTTTTAAAAGTGATTCTGCTGATTCTTGGATGGTGTCACTTTCGGCTTTCTAGTCGTCCTCCACTACACGGTTGGATGTTAGAACTTTCCACTTTCATCTATAATCCATTAATGGAATACACAACTCTACCAGGACTCAAAATATTATGATGAAATATTTCACAATGTTGACGAATTCTTCGAAATTTGAGATCTGCATTGATTAGAATAGATTATTTCTTCTTATATTTAAACACGGCGATGAAATACTGATGTAAGATTTAAAAATCTTAGGGGCTAATTGGGAAGCGATTTGAATTGAGAAATGCCTATTCAAATAGTCTGTTTTATGTACAAAACAGGTTATTTGAGTGAGCATTTTTTAATTCCAATTGCACAAAATAGACTATTTGAATGTACATTTTGCAATTTAAATCGATTCCCAATCAGCCACCACTTAATTATTGATTAATATATACCCGTTGTTTTTGTCAATATCTCAGTATTAGTATTTGCACTTGGGAGTCGGAAAAGATCAATTTCACCATGTCTATACGTCTACATCATAATCTTGAGACCAAATTACAGTCACCAATTAAATTTGTTTTTTAAGAGAGGGACCAATACTGTTATCTATACACATGGAAGTCCATTGCTCATTAGATATCTCTTGACCAATGCAGTATTTATCATCCGTGTCTTGTTTCCTTGTCTACATTTGGCACAAGAGCAAACGTTCTCACCACTTATAGATTGCTCAATGCTTTACACTTCGGACTCACATCCCTTTATTGCACAAGGATAAGTGCATCGAATGTGCATTCTTAAGAAAAGCACAACTCAGTTTTTGGTTAGATACTTCACACCAAATTTGAATCGGAGTTTTGAATTTTTACGACGATTGACAGTAATTTAACATCATCTTTAATTTTTTCTTATTAATTAACATGAAATATAGCATTACAATTACAATTGTTGAACAAGACGAATTTATCAATCGATTCTAGATGCAAATCACCACCAATCTGTATTCATAGAATATAATCACCCATTACGGGAATCAAACTCGTAATTTTAACATCATCTTTAATTTAAAATAAGTGTTCTGCGTGACTTTCAGATGTAATCAATAAAGACTCCAAATACTATTATACTTACACCGTTTTAATTTAAAATGAATGATCATCACACTTAATCCTGCTGATCAAAGTTAAGGGAGGTGCGCACACTTATATGTGCAATATTAATTGAATGGTTGCACGAAATCCAGTATATAATCTTAATAGTTAGTACCTGGATTATTTACGATTAGACCCAGTCCATTACATCAGTAACCAATTCAATATAGCAAATGAATAACTTATCAAAAGCTCCTTTTCCTTACCTTATGCTTCTAAAAGGAGCTTTTAGTAACCTACTTCTGATAATTCGTTTAAGGCCCCTAAAATTTACGAAATTCATTCTTTCAGTCCAATCACGTGACATTCAATTCTGAAATTTTGAATTCAATGATGTAACTAAATCTGAAATTCCACCTTTGCCATCATCCATAACAACGTACTCACCGTTCACCACCCTGTCCTCGATGTCATCCATGTGAGGTATGTAGGCACCCTCATCATCCTCAGATGCAATTTGTGAACTGAATCCACCTGCATTGTACATATCCTCACATCCATCTCCCTCATCAGAATTCAAGTCAACAACTAAATCATCGACTCCGGACACAGTCTCAGCTGCGTGCTCCAGAGATTAATTGTGCAAAATACCAACAAAATCACGTGGTACGCTGTGTGTCTGTTGCGTGGGTAAAATATACATTACACGTTTTTTGAAGCTATTGACAATTGAGAAAAGTAAGGTATTGAATTGGTAAATAAGCTAGTCATGTGTGAGTAATTTGTATCTCTTCCATTCGTACCCCATGCAATATGACGCAATTTGATCGAATTAAGTTAGTGGATTTTGCCGATACTTCCACTTCAATCAACTCCATCAATTGTCACAAGACCTTAACTGGGGAATGGACAAGAATAGATGCAATGGCAACATATAATATCATTTTTCTCTTTTTTAAAATTTTTCTTTCCCATCTCTTTTCACTGTTTTCATTCATGGTTATTCTCAAGTCATCAACCATATTGGGTGGTTTCCCATTAACAAATGCATCAAGCCAAAAAGATGAAAACAACCCCATTCATTCATGAAAAGTGCTATAAGTAATAGGTTGGTCATTGAAATTTCAACCACAAAGCTGTTTATCTCATTATATTGTGACTTGTGATATTACCATGAAGTAGTAGTAGCTCCTTTTGTTTATTTCACCTTTTGTCTTTACAACGTTTTGATTCTTATCATCATGACCTAGATGCTTTTTACAGAATAATATAGAAGTACGAGGCAACTAATTACCATACATGCTCTACAAAAGCAACACCACTTGCAACAAATCTTTCAACTCTAGATAATTGCTTCTTCTTTACTCCCTTCCATTATATCAAAGTGGAAGACTATGGCATTTTTATGATTCTATGACAAGTAGGGTTATATTGCACCAAATCTTGGGTAGGAAAGCTATCAAACATTTTGTAACACCAATGAATTGCGACCAATAATATACCAGGGTAATCGTGTATAAACTTTATATATAACGAAAACAAAATGATAATCCTATCAAGAACCAACATGCTAAATTGGAAAAAGACATCAAACTTTCAATCTTTTGAAAACGTGCAGGACCCGTACATTTCTTTTGAGATGTATCAAAACACGTATTGTATTGAATTCACATTATCTTGGCCGAATAAGTTGAAATCAAACGATGATGACTTATCAGATTGGGACAAAAACACAAAGAAACTATAATTGAAACTGGTACCCTTGTTTGCTCACATACAAGGATTAAAGATGATGGACCCTTTGATCATAAGGCCAGTAGAAAGTGGGGTGTATACATCCAATCCATTATGCACTCTTTGATTAGATCCATCAAGCATACATATGAATATGATTCCAACTATGCACATTGATCTATAATTTTTCCCTACCCCCAAAACTGGTGGACACAAACACATTTCCATGTCTTTACATGTTAAAAGATGGTAGAGAATAGGAAAACACATAACAATCATAGTGTCCTATTTTCCTGTTACATAATATAATGGCTCTTAAATTGTTGTGCTCTAACCTCCTCTGTCCCTTTCTGTTCTTATTTTTCTTCCTTAATTTTTTTGTTTCATGTTACATAAACATGTGTACCCTTATATCCCATCCATATCGGAGGCCACTATATTATGACTTATTTGTTAATTCCACATGTATTAAAAACATCAAATTGTAGTTGAGGTGTAATTAGTTCATCAAATATACAAGTTGTAACTTCCTTGATATTAAATTATCCGGTTCGTTAGCATCTTCAAAAGTCTTGATACATTAATAACCGAACCGAGTAGAATCTCACTTGAAATCTCGATATTTGAGGTATAATTTGAGGTATAAGCGATCAATCAACTCACCTTCGCAAAAAGCCTAAAATGCAAAGATGTTCTCTATCTTTAAGTGATCAAGTGTGTGAGTAATAGTGTATTACCCTAGTTCTTTGGTCACGGACTTGAATATTATGCAACTACTACTACTTTTCTTCTTGGCTATTACTTTTATGATGATCTATACTATACGCAATTATATCGAAGTTACATCAAATAATTATATTATAGTATTACTATGAGTAATGCATATTCCAATTAAAATGCACCACTAAACCATATGTGCTTCTTTGCTTGGTCCATCCATATGATGGCTACGTGCCACCCTATGAACACTAGTTTTGCCTCGTACCTAAATTCCTTTGACAATCGCACATAAATCTTCAACTAAATATTCATAAGATTAGATTAATAATGTTGAAAGCTAAATATAAATCTTGTCTTGTGCAATTAATTTAAAAGATTATAATAGTATAGTATATAATATATCAGTCACCCATAATGGAATTTGGAATATAAGTATAGCTAATTGGGCCGTGTAGAGTGGGCCTAATAATTGCAAGTGGACTTGGTGATGCGACAATGGGTGCGGTCCACCCAAATTAAAATCATGCGCGGCAATAGATTAGGTCATTAGATTACAATTGTAGAAATAAATTATAGAATAGATTAGGAGTAGTGTCTTGCAATAAATTATTTCTCACTTTTTTTCCACCGATCACTTCACATTTTGGTTTGGTTTCTTTCGACAATTATATAAAAGTGACGAACTAATATATGGAAAGAGTCAAAATCTTATTCATTCGGCCAACTAATTCTGTTTTCTTTCAATGTTAGTATGTGATATGTGATGTGTACGTAGGGGGCAACCCCTAAACTTATCCAATTTTCTATATCTTTTTCATTTTTTTCTTTTCCACCTTCTATATTAGGTGGGACCATGTCGGATAGTTTAACTTTTCAATTTACATTTATTTTTTATCGATCTCAATATTATATTTGATTTAATTCACAACCTCTTATTTCAATCTTGAAATAGTGTCTAGAATGAAAAGGAGGAATTTGATTACTAATAACATGAATTTGCCACTAGTTAGGGAATACTTGACCTAAATTTGCTTATATTTATTTGAAAATATAAACAAGGCCAAGCTAGTTAATTGATCCTCTTCGATATGTCCCAATTAGCTTAGCTCGTTTGGTGTTAAATGAGGTCAAGATAATGACATTGGCAGTAGTAGTTGAGAATTAAGGCTTATACCACTACAAGGGTGAATAGCGACGCTATATAACGACGGATAAAAACCGTCGCTATATAGCGACGAATCGCTATTAAATAGCGACTGATAATATTTGCATTGTTATTCGTCGCTAGACGATCTAGCGTCTGTTTTAGTAATGAATAAGCGCGTCGCTAGAACATGTGATTTTTGTAGTGTACTATTATGATTAAATCCACTAAAATACCTTAAGATTGGTTCATAGGTTAAGCATGTTGTTTTCAGATGGACATTTCAAGAGGGACGGACGGTTCTGAATTATATACACGTTGAAATATATAGTTTTGTGGTTGAGTAGTTGAGTTGAATGATCAATGTTCAATATATTAGTACTTGATAAATTCAGCACATACGTACGAATATTGTATGTAAGGTTACAACTTACAAGTCATGCACCTAGAAAATCATATATATAATCAGGACAATTAAATAATGTGATTGTTAAGTTTATAAGAAAAACGACACGGTGATTCTTTCAATTCAAATGTATCTAACAGGGGATAGGAATTGAATCCATATGGATGATATATATATTTTTTTATTAATTAACATGAAATATAATATTACAATTATTATTGTTAAATTAGACGAATTTATCTATCGATTCTAGATGCAAATCACCACCAATCTCTATTCAGAGAATATATAATCACCCATTTCGAATGCAAATCACCACTAATCTCTATTCAGAGAATATAATCACCCATTTCGGAAAATCGAACTCGTGACCTCATGATTACGGGGTGTCTCAACTTGCCACTCGGCTGACATAAATCATAACACAAGTCAATTTAGGAGTATGACCATATGAAGTCGGCTTCAAGAATCTATGTAAAAGGCATCTACATTGAAGACAAGACTACGTGTTTCAAGCAAGCCATTCCCATAGTATAATTGTTGCACGTATTTTTATCATCAACCTTTTTTAAGTTTTTATCTAGTGATTAGTCCAGAGATTATGAGCTAGATTAGTACGGTTCATTCCTTACATCTACTTGGTTGTTTTTCATCTAGTTGTATTCCAAGAATAGAGCTAGAGTAGTAATCTTGTATTCATTATTTGTATAGTGGATACTTTCGCCTTGAGGCTCGGTGGGTTATCGACATAGATAACCTGCTAGAAACTTATATCTTGTTCCAGTTTATTTCCGCTATCTTTCTGATTTATATAGTTTATGTCGAAGTCTTATGGTGTATTGTATATATTCTTCATTGTAGCAGAAGAGTATAGGCAGTACACATAGTTAAGTTGCGGTATTTGTCAAAATATTAAATCCCGATTCTCATAATCTTTCAATATCCAATTACCAATCACCCAGACCAACTAAGTGGGAATGTTTTTAAATATATACCGTAAAATGAGACATATCAATTTTATATACTACACACACTACACAATGTCTATATATCTTTTATATATTTCACGGGGGCTACTTGTTCAGAAGATTTACCCGATCATTTTTTTACTCAGATTTTATAATTTATTACACGCGTCGAGAGTATTTCACGCGTTGGAAGTACCTCAAACACCGTAAGTATCTCACGTGCTCAACACGTATCAACTCACGATTCAATTCATTTTTACTTATCGAATTGAGCTCAAGTCTCTGCATTTTACGTATCAATTGAAGTTTAGATTCAAGAAATGTGATACACACCTGGGTAATGTATGGCGAGCTAGCTTCCATTAGTATCCAGTTTCGATGTTTTAATTAAGTGGGCATGATCATGTAATTGATCATTATGGCATGAGCTCTGGCATTTCTGCAGTCCCTAAACGGATTGTCAGTCGTATTCCCCCGTTATAACTTTGTAAATTTTAATTTTTTAATATTATATTAAAAACTTCTTAATTTCATAAATAAAAAACTTTCACTCTACTAACTAATTTTTTATTATTTATATTTCCCAATTTATTCAATTTCTCTTTTACTTTATCACCCACTTACAAATTTATCAATATAATATCTCTCACAAACTATTTTATAATTATTAATTTAAGAGAAATTTGAAATTTAAATTTTTTTTATTGGACCGGATGTCGTATTATTTATGAACGTATGTATTTCTACTTCTGATTGATAAAACCAAATTTTATGGAAATAGTCGAGAGTATGCATGCATATCACAACTTTCAAGAAATTGTTTCGCTTGAACCCAAAAATGACCTGCATTTGCAGGTACATAAGTAAAACAACCAATATGAAATTTCACCTGATTTTTGTTACATTCACGTGCCATTCACGTGGATTTATTCAACCTTCCACCTTATAATACGATGCACTGAACTTAATTTCACGTTCCCTGGCGGCTCGCCTCCTCTTTTTTGCAAACAACATAAACTAAGGCATTCCGTCCAACACTAATTCCGTTCAATCATCCCTAATTAATTATAATTTCAATTTGATTCAATTAAATAAATTTTAATTAAAAGAATCTAAATTCCATGGATATGTAAGTAAGGAGAGGGGATGCACGACCCTATACCCGTCTTGATAAAATCGATTTATGAATGAATTTTGGGGAAGGTAGTATCTCAAATAATATTGATGAGTAATAATTGTTTAGTTTTATTAAATAAAAAATATTGAACATTTTATATTTATAATTTAAGATTAATTTTAAAAAAATTTGATTACAAAAAATTTAAAGTGAACAGTTCAATCTAAAAGCACGTAATTAATAGAATTCGTAGAAAAAAAAAAATAGAATTCGTAGTTGTATGGGATTGTACGCAACTGGGCAGAATATACGGTTATTGGTTGTATACCAGTACTGACTTTATACAATATTTTAATATTAATATTTTAGTCAAGAAGAAGTGAAATTTTGATTGTTTCCGTACTTTTGTCCTATCTTTTGGGTATTTGTCGGGACTCTACAGAACCATGGATCCTCGTGTCGTGTCTTCTGAGGAATCCAAACTTCTCCCATATATCTTCTCTGCCGTGTCAATAGGTGCCACCCACCCCTTACAGGATCCCAACCCACTTGCTTACTTGGCGCATCGATCCTTGATCCGATAACTCATTTAGTAAATATGTTAATTTTTTTTATACGTAATTCTTTTAATATTATTAACATTAATAGTTTTCATACATTCTAGCAGCAATGACGTTTTCATCAACGAGACTAATATCATGAGAAGAAGTTCTGCACACATTTTAAAATTTGAAGTAGAGTTTATAATTAATTTGAAAATTTATACATTCTGTATTTCTGGGGCTAAAGTATTTCCTAGAAGGAAAATTTTAGTCCACCTTCCCAACCACAACAAGCTCCAATCCATATTACCAAAATCCTCATAATTTTTTATGATAAAGGTAAAAGGTTGAATAGAACGTTTAATATTTGTATTATTGCAACCATTTAAACTAAAAATATATAGAACTGCCACATAAATGACAAGAACAATCAATTCTCCCCGTTTACTTCCACTACTACATATATTACAAATCCATTTATGCTCCTTAAACTTTTTTTTTTTGAAAGATATGCTCCTTAAACTTTCAAGAAATGGTTATGGTGCACTTAGTCGTCTAAGAATGAGTTTAGTTGCAAGTATTATATTTGCATGAATTTTAGAGACTAAGCTTCAGTGCACGCATATATTATTTCGTCCATTAATCTCTTAAAACTTAGTAGAAAAACCAGATCTTAGAGTTTAGGATTTCGAACACAACCGTACCTAGGGTACTTGATCTTATCTATTTAATTTAATTCAAGCTAGGTGGTACATTTATTCTAAATGGTTCCTCACCAATAATGCAACTACTGTCCGTCCGTTGAAGTAGTATAATGTGAGTGATTTGCCACCATCTATATAGGATCTATATGATGAGACATGGGAATAGTATGAGCTTGAAATTGATTGAATAGATCAGGACTATTACTCATATCATCTATCTTATAGCTAGAAACCCATAAAAGTTCATATTATATCAAAATTGATATAAAATCCCTAAAATCCATGTATCCTACTATGATCCCCAATAATAGATCTAACATATTGAACATTAAGCATAATAAGACTAGATCACTTGCAAAGTCGTAATAATCTGGTGTGGCCAACCAATCGATTAAATTATTAGAGTCCATCAATTACGTTTGGCAATCTACAGTTCTATATAAAATGTAAACTTTTATAGATAACTATGTGATATTTTTATATTATATGTATATTTACTAGTTGTATCTGAATTATATGGGTGAATTTTAAATTCAATGTAACTCTGATTCTCATATATTTTAAATATTCTTTTTTAAATGTCAATCGAACCCTCCACGACGAATTTAGCCGGTAGCTCCCCATCAGCCATCACCATCTAAACTCTAGTTAAGCAGAGCTAAGTAGTAAATGACGATTACTGTCTAGTTACTTAAATACAAGGGGGGGAGGAGTAGACGATTAATTTGATGGTTTATGCAATTGACCAATTACATCAATAATTAATACCATAGGTGCGCAATAAATAAGTTGGAGTGAAATTATAAGTCTTGGCGTGACTTGTAAAGTTGATGATTTCAAAGTTGCACATATACAGGATGTGAAATAATGGTAATGTATTGAATTGCATCTACAGAGGATTCACTCATCATGTTAATAACATGACAACAATAAATGCTGGAAAGTAGTAGCAATAGTATAATTTCACCTGGACCAGGTCCCCACCTGCAATTTGCCAATGCAAAGAAAGAACTGTAACATAATGTATATACTCACTCCATTTCAAATTCATATTCTCAAGGAGTTGGACACAAATTGAAAAAGAATGAATAAAATATAAGAGATTAATTGTGATAAAGTAATAAAGAAATGAATAAAGCAAGATAAATATTAGTGATTAATTTTCCATTTAATGATGAATAGTTGAAGTTGAGACGAATTAAAATGCAATATATAAAAATAAAATTGAAACTGGAGGGGAGGGAGTATAACAATAGCAGCCAAGCACTAACATATTTAGGCCGGTCAAACCCTCTCGCTTTCATAAGAAGCTATGTCTAATATAATTAGAAATTAGGATAATAAAACTAATCTAACTAGGAGTCTAATATATATAGATATGTCTAATCTAACTAGGATTACATAGTCTATCACACCCCCACAATCGAAGCGGGAGGAAGTCTGATACCGAGACTGTAACGAAAATCATCAAAGAGTATGTGCGGAAGTCCTTTCGTGAAGATATCTGCTATTTGATAGCGAGAAGGAACATGGCGAATTCGAACTTCGCCTTTAGCAACCTTTTCACAGACAAAATTAATGTCCATCTCAATATGCTTCGTGCGTTGATGTTGCACGGGGTTGCCGGAAAGATATATGGCGGAGACATTGTCGCAGTACACCAAAGTAGCTTTAGAAATCGGACAACGTAGCTCCATAAGAAGATTGTGAAGATAACAAGACTCAGAAACGACGTTTGCAACGCCTCGATACTCATCCTCAGCACTAGATTTGAAGATCGTTGGTTGCCTCTTAGAAGACCAAGAGATAAGATTGTCGCCAAGAACAACACAATAGCCAGAAGTAGAACGACGAGTGTCCGGACAACCGCCCCAATCAACGTCTGTATAGGAGACAAGAGAGCTGGTAGTGGTCTTGTAGAGATGGAGATCGAGAGTACTAGTGCCATGTATATATCGAATGATGCGTTTGAGAGAATTCATGTGGTCGATCCTTAGATCGTGCATGTAAAGGCAAACTTGTTGAACTGCATAGGAGATGTCAGATCGAGTGAAGACCAAGTATTGCATGGCACCTGCAAGGGAATGGTAAAGAGACGGATCCTCACATGGCAAACCGGCTTCAGAGCCGAGCTTGTTGTTGGTGTCGATCGGCGTGAGCGACGGCTTGCATTGGGATATTCCGTCCCGTTGAATTATAGCGAGTGCATAATTATGCTGAGAGAAACAAGCCAACTGTTGTACGCGAGTAACCGAAATACCCAAAAAATATGATAAGGGGTCGAGGTCCTTCATTGCAAATTCCGCACCGAGCATCTTCATGAAGGATAACCGTAGTGTATCAGAGGATGCGGTGAGAATAATGTCGTCCACATAGAGAAGAATATATGTTGTGTCGGTTCCTCGAGAGTAGATGAAGAGCGAGTGATCCGACTGACTGTGGCAGAAACCAATGGTACGAACGAAATCA
>JAYMSP010003725.1:0-18659 GCA_036897095.1 Plantago elongata
TGTGGAACATTTGGCTGTTCAATGTGTATACCCCGTTGATAATTATGTTGTTGGAGTTGTAGAATGCTAGTGACTGCAAAAATAAAATTGTCGAATTAATGATATACAAAACTGACTTCGTGATTCGTATAATCTTATTACATGTCAATTAGGGACATAACTGGTGATACACTATGTCATAAATGGACCACACATTCTATTAGAGTGTAGATTACACCGGTAGCATCTTATGTTGAGGAAAAACAAGCGTTTTATAATAATGTGTAAACATACCGTAGTTCCTTTAGGACATCTCTTGCCGGAGTTCTTGCAAGCCCATAAATTTGTCCCTTGACCGTCTAGGGTTCCACCATAAAAAGAAACTCCGGTGACCCTTTCGAACTTTAACCAACTACCATCACTCCCTATAGCATTATAATCTGAGGGAGCTACCAATGTACCATCAACATGAAAAGTTATCGCGGTATTTTTGCATAATTGACCATCAAATTTTACATTCCCTAGCAAAAATCTTCCGGTTGGAACATAGATGGTCGTCGGCTGTGTTGCTGCACAAGCTGCACCCCACACGCTTAAAAAGGCCTTGGTGCAGTCGGACTTGCCATTCGATTTGGCTCCGAAATTTTGCACATTGTATGTGGGATTGGCTGCAAAGGATGATGAAGATAGGTAGTAAAAGAGGGAGATGATGAGAATTTGGATGATCATTTTAGAGCCAGTTGTGTTGAGACTAGAGAGCTTATATTGTTTTGTGTTTCTTTGGAAGTGTTTGATTGAGGGGGTACGTACTTATAGGCTTTGTTTTTCAAGTGATGACAACAGTGTCTACCTGATAAGCTAATATAGTACTATTATCAATTTAGCTAGGCAACATATTCAACGGATTAACTGACGGGAACTTTTAACTGTTGCAACTTGCTAGGATCAATATTCTTTATTGGTCAGAAAAATGTATTGGCTAAACTACACTTTACGCCATTTATGAATCCAAGGGAGAATGAAGAATTTTTTGCTAGGTAACGTAGCAACAAGAATTGAAGTAAAATTGTTTTTGAAATAGTGATTCTCAACTCTTGGCTTATCGTGACATTGTGAAACATATCATTAATCGAATCATCCTCAAATTTGAATTTTTGTTATAACTCAATCGCTAATTAATTAAGTCCTTCAAAGAATTCTTTGGGTGATGCATTGGCTGCTATACATGCAACATATGTACATCCCGCGCAATTTATCTTCACTCGTATATAAACCGAAAAAAGACTTCTCATTTGATCATCTAGAGATTGTTCCAAATCAAGCGCGTATAACTATGAAGTTATATTGATTGAGTCCCGAAAAAAGATGTGCACCTTGTTGGAAGAATAATACTAGGGATAGGGAAAGGTCCTCTCAATACTCTAACGCCCACACCGACTATGGAACTGTCTCACGATGTTATGAACCCAGTATGTGGCGCTGTGATGGGCGAACCGCCAAGGAGTAGTATTCTCAATCCCTTTAAATTGTCATAAACTTGACTCGGAAATTTGGTGTGTTATATCTGGCCAATATCGAACATCAATTAAGAATGGGAGGGGAAGAATGGCTTATATAAGTAGATAACACTCTCAACTAGTATAACCGTATGAGGCCTTTTGAGTGATTACATAAGTAAATTTGTAAGAGCTTCATTCCAAAGCGAACAATATCATACTAGTATGATGTGTGTGGTTCAAATTATAAATTATATATGTAACCACATCGGTTCAAACAGTCAACCCTCATTTGATAGTACTCCAAAACTTATTGTTTCAACAAATATCATTATGTTGCGATTGGTTTGTTTCAATTATTTCTTTTACAATTTGTTGTCTTTAGTTTGTTGAACTTTGTTGCAAATACTACTTCAGTACTCAATTGATGAAATAGCTAGACGGTAATCAGTACAAGATTAACGGAGAAAATTAACTAATTAAAACTAACAAAAGGAATAGTAGTACCTCGTGTGTTTTTCTACACTATTAAATACAGACTAGAATTAAAAAAAAAAAAGAAAAAAAAAAAAAGGAAATCATGGCAGAAATTTAGACTATGTTTAACTCTGTGTTTGAGGCATGTGATTTCGTAGCATAAACTGAGGCAGAATCAAAGGCCAAATGTCCACAATATTGTTTTTTGGCAACTCAGCAATTTGAAGCAAAGCCTAGCTAATGTCTAAGAATACAATTTCACGTTTTCAGCAATTTGAAGCAAAGCCTAGCTACTGTCTAGGAATGCAATTTCTCTTTTTTGTTTAATGGATTTTAACGGATTCTTATCATATTATATGTTTAATTACAAATATTATATGATCGGTTACAGGCTTCATATATTTAATGATGTGATATGCTACCCAATGTTTAATCAAACGTGTAATGTTTACATGTAGCTAAGGTGATGTTAAACCATAAATAAGATGTTGTTTGGTTTTAAGCCAATTTTAAAAAATGTTTCTTTTTTAGTTTCTTTCTTTTTTCTTGAAAATTAATCCGATCTAATTAATATTGTGTCGAGGGAACATGATTAGTATATTTCTGTGTCATGTGAGTATTATTCAACGTTATTCTAATGGGACAGTTTGAATACGTAAATGGTATGGTTGGGTGCATTACAATATTAGATTATTTATGCTAATTTGTTAAAGAACGGGAAAAATCGGATCAATTAAACCCTTTCAAGCGAAAGCCCGTAAATAAAATGTTACGTATCCAAATGAATTTGATCGTTGATGTTGTATTTGTTTGACCTATCGATGATATGAATGTATTTTATTTCTAAATTGTATCAAAATCTCTCTTTTAAGCGGAAGACCATAAAATGTTACTTATTCAAATGCATGTATGATTAGCTCGCATAAAAGCAGCAATCTGGAGCTGATAAAAGTGACAACAAATTACAGGAAACATTCTATACGCATTTTGTTGCCCAAGTTTGGCAAGTCGATTTCTTTTCCAGCTGAATCTTTTTGTGGTTACGTATATCAAACCATTCACGTAATGTTAATAAAATAATAATATATCAGTCGGTAAGGAAGATTTGACGCGAACTTAGGTGTCAAACTCGCTCACTTAAATACAATTTGACTTTTACACATAATTATTTATTGATATACAATAATTCAAAATTTAGCTTAACTAACGTTATGCACAATCATAGAAATTCGACTTATTGATTTTGTTTTAACAATTAATGGGTTCGGTCGGCTGAAGGAGCTCCAACGGGAGCCCCATAACCGGCCGATACTACTAAAGTTGTCAATATAAAGTTCTAATTAGTAATTTACTCTAATGTTTTTGACAGCCAGTTGTTATTAAAATCATTTATTTATTTTAAAAACATATCTTTACAGCTTGTCATAAATACTTCAATTTATACATACTAAGTAGAAGATATGTATGTATATACGTAAAGTGACTGATATTATGTATTGCTCATAGTGTATGTATCGATGATTATAAATTAATTTTGTTGGTACTAATTATTAATTAATTAATATTAATTATGTTGACCGTGAAAGTTAATTTTTTTATGATTCTATCGATTGAAGTTAAGCTGCTTAATACTTAATACTATTAATAACATGTGGTATTTAAATAATTATTTGATGTTGTTGGTTATTAAGTATAAAGTATATATTTATTGTGTTAATAATTAAATAGTTTTAATCATGACATTAATATTTTCTGGATAACAAATACCATTATTTTTCTGAAATGAACAATCCAATACAATGCAAAGAAGCAAATGAACATATGAAGATATTATCATGTAAATTAGTAAATATTCCGAGCTTTTTAGGCTTAGTTTATGTGAGTGTTGTTACTTTGTTTAAACCATAGTTTTTCTATTATTATAGATCACTAGAACGCCCTTGTTGACGATCCTTTACTCCGATAGCATCTAGGGTTCCTCGAACAATGTAATATCTTACACCGAGTAAATTCTTAAGCCTTCCCCCTCTTACTAAAACTGAAATTTTTTTCATCAGGTCCGGATAGAGACCATAGATCTTGAGCGACTAATCCGCTTGTTAAATATATTGACATTATTGTACATAAGTGTTCATTTCGTGGGATTTCTCCGGATGACATGTCTTCAAGTAGAATTTAGAGGTTAAAACTTGTACAACCCGTGAATTGCTCAGGCGTAGGAGGTGCTTCGCCTTGGTAGTTTTCTTGATAGTCATTCAGTTGTTGTCCATTTCATCTGACATAAAGAAAAATTAACAGTGTAGTGCCCTTATTGGGCCACTGCCCATAAGCCTCTCTGGATACTAAATTTATACACAAATTCTAAAGGGTCCGCTGCCCACACTAAAAAACAAAGTTAAAGTAAAACACTCGGGACTGATTGGAGTAGCATTCAAATGTTCATTTGGATGCTACTTAGAAATTTTATATTTGTTATGTCATTTAAATGTCAAAGATTAAAATGACTCTACAGTATCAACATTTTTCTCTACCTATATAATAAGCCTATAATACTCTATTCAATTACAATTCTATACCAAACACAATTTTAACAATCCCACTACAATTTCAATCAATATTCAGACATTTAAGTCGCATGCCAATCGGACCCTTAATGACTGAGTTATTCAAATATTATCACGTGCAATGCTTGCATATGGGTACACCGAGTAGTACACCTGAATTGCTAGATCTGCTAGTTGATCAGCTCGTTTGTCCTTAGTACTTTATTAGGACGCAACTTGACCGATCCAAACTTGTTATTGACAACATGTTCATTATCAAACCATTTTACCTTAAAACGTATATATATTGTTGTTCCTCTTTAAATCTTATTCGAATACCTCTTTATCAACCCATAATAATAAATTGTTGTGCCAATTTCATAATCCATCTTCACATAAACTACGTCGTTCATTTTGATTTTGTTACCACCATATTTCTCTTTTTTAAATTTGTGTTTGTTGCAGGTGTATCCTTGGCACTCCACAACTGCATACGACCCTTAATTGGACATGAATTCAACACTCTCATTGCTTAGTTGCTCGTTTGCATTCAAACCCCTCAACCATGATAACAATATGTACATTCGAGCAAGCTATTGATCTTTAGTGTAGTGTTCAGGAACAAGCTTTGTCAATTGGAATAGATCGAGACAGTTCATGATAATGCACAAGAGTCAATGTGTAGGTAACTTGGTCTTCCTTTTTGCAGTGGGACTTAACATGTACAATCTTTGTAAGAAACCGGTACGGTCTAATAGCAAAGGAGTATATAAGTTAAATAATCCTTCAATTCCAATAAACTTTTTATCTTTAGAGGTCCATTAGGAACTCATTGACACTTACTAATTTTTTTTACCATAATAATTAATTTTTTATTATTTATATTTCATACTTTATTATTAATTTATTTAATATATCTCTCACTTTATCTGTGTAAACTGAGCTTAGACCACTTCCAATGGGATTGGTCATTGGACTCAGCCAAACCTAACGGTCGACCGAACCCTTCATGCAGCCGAGTTTCGGCTGCTTGAAGGTCCAACGGCCATATGGATGTTGGTGGTGGACCCCACCACCAATGGCCATATGATAATTTTTTTATTTTTAATATTTTTCTAATTACTTCAGAATAAATATAAAAAATAAAAAATCTTCAATGGATATATTTTTTCGAATTCTATAAATACAACTAAATTTCAATTCATTTCACCACACTTCATTTTTCTCCCTTCTCCCACTTCTTAAATTCAAAACGTCTAAATTTCGATAAACTTCTTCAAAATGTCTTCATGTACAATCCAAAACTACATTTTATCGTCGTCTAGTTTCGATGATGATGTAGAGCAACCCCCAACTTGGAGTGATTATGAAAGTTCAACTTCAAACATCTAACCCCGATTACTACACCCTTGCTACCCAACTCATTCAAGAAGTCGTTCATATTCTAGTCACCCACACCGATCAATCTCAATCTCGTCCAAGACGGTCGGGATATACCTGCGAGTACATTTAGCGGGACAGGGAAACATTTGCGAACCATCTCGAGCGTGATTACTTTGTTAAACATCCTACATGGGGGCGGTCAAGTTCCGACGTCATTTTTAGGATGGCAAGGATATTGTTTTTCCGGATGGTGAATGCTTTGGAGCAACACGATCCATATTTTCAACAACGTCCAGATGCAATTGGATGTTTGGGTTTCATGGCCAAACAAAAATGCACTTCCGTGATGCGTCAACTTGTGTATGGTGCATGTGCAGACATGGTGGACAAGTACACACGAGTTGCAGAGTCTGCTGGTCAAGAAGCTTTACGACGTTTCTGTGATAGTGTTGTTGTTATATTTGGCCCAACATATATGAGAAGTGTCAATGATGAGGATGTTCGTCAGTTACTCGAGGTGAACACGACAAGAGGTTTCCCCGTTATGTTAGGAAATATTGATTGCATGCATTAGCAATGGAAGAATTATCCTTCTGCTTGGAAGGGTCAATTCCATGGAAAGAACAATAATTGCATTAGAAATGGAAGAATTATCCTTCTGCTTGGAAGCATCTCAAGATACTTGGATTTGACATTCTTTCTTTGGTGTTTCAGGAAAGTTGAACGATATCACGATGGTTGAAATGTCACATGTGTTCAACGAATTGCTACAAGGTAAAGCTCCCCCCGTTAACTTCAGTGTTAATGGTCACGAATACAAAATGGGGTATCATTTAACAGATGGTATATATCCGAAGTGGGCAACCTTCCTGAAATCGATCAAGGAGCCATTCATTCCAAAACAAGCTAAGTTTGCTAGGCGTCAAGAGGCGATCCGGAAAGACGTTGAACATGCTTTTGGAGTTCTACAATCTCGCTTCAAAGTGATTAAGGATCCATCATTAGCCTATAACCAAAATGATCTTGCTAGAATCATGACTTGTTGTATTTGTTTGCACAACATGATAGTGGAGGATGAGCGTCACTTATATCTTAACTACAAAGATATTATTCGTGAAATACGAGAAGATGCACAAGAATTAGCATCGACAATAACAATGATTATGTTCCAGCGTAAGGATTCCGTCATCAATTCAATTGAAGGCTATTTGAAGAGAAGGGCTGATGTAGAAAATCGAGAACTCCATCTTCAGCTGCAAGAGGATATGATGGAACATGTTTGGTCTATCAATGGTCCTATTCATGAGTAGTTGTTTTGATACTCCGTTGCTTATGTTGTTTATTTTATTCGAACGTGTGTTGTTGGTTTCATGTATTGTACTTTCTAATTGCAATAAAACACCCCTTTTCATTTGATTACAAAGTAAACATTACAACATTCGAACAATGCAACATTAAAGAAAATCTACAAATTTAGTAATAATACAACAAATACTAAACACTAGCAACGAAGGGGTGATTTGTGGTGCTTAATTGCTGCTCAGGTCACAGGTCTCTTCACATGCATCACAATTGATGCCTTTCCACTCCGGGGTGATTTCTGGTCCACAAGTTGCGTCGTTCTCTGCATCAACACATACACATGTCCTAAAAATAACCTAGAGTTGGGGCCATAGTAGTTCATCAACAACATAGTACCAGATTGTGTGGCAATCGAATCCCATGATATCTACCTAAGCCTCCAAGTTCACTCGATTTCTACCACCCGCGAAATTTGTGCAGCGACGACGATGTTTTGGACGCTTGTCGTCCCAAGGAGGATTCCACGGAAGGTAAAGAACCTTAAGTATAGCTTCTCAATGTTAGCCTTCATTTCTGCCAAAGAGTAGTAGGCATTATTCCACTGAAGTTGAGACATAACCCTTTGGAGGACTTCATCCTACTTGTGAGGATAACGCCTAAGTGCCAAGCTCCTTTTGCCTCATCAAGCTGCGAACCATGAAGTGCACATAATGCTTCTTCATCTTCGCATCATACAACAAGAAATCTTGGTAGTTTCGAGCAGCTCTCTCTTGTGCCGGCGTCTAAATTTGTGCAGCTGGAATCACCGACTTCCACGACGAACTAGAAGACATCTTGAAGAAAGAGTGTTTGTTTAAGATTTGAAATTGAGTTGACGAGTGTGAGGTAGATAGGAGTAATATTGAGGGGGTATTTATAGCGACACACGTTCAAATTCAAGTTAAAATTGAACCTCTAAATGCAGATGAAATTGAGATTCACGTTAGAAATTCAATTCTTGTAATAGGGTCTATGTTGCAATATCAGGCATATCCAATGGGATGATGCTACCTATCTCACTATAAAGAAAAAACAAGAATGTGTACAAATATTATAATTGATAGGTTTTCTCCGAATTTTTTCATTCTGATATATTCTCAATTAAATAATTCAAAATTAAATTTTAATAATGCAATTTGATTAATTTCAACTTCTAAACACTCTTAAAATAAGTTAAACTTGTTTTAACAAATATAAAAAATAATAAAAATAAAAAAGTACTATTCATGATCGTCCGGATGATCCATTAAACAATATTTTGAACTGCAGTGATCATCACAATGATATCGCCAATAACAAGAATTTAAAAAATAAAATAGAAAAATACACATTTCAATTGTGAATGATTTTCATGCACAAGAAAGCAGGGGAAGTATTTACTACTCACGCAGGGAATAAAATCCTTCAAGCTTACAAGTAGATTTCTATAGGTTATACAACGAAATTTGTCAAATTACCATTACTTACTGAACAAAATTCTAACTCAAACTCAACTATTCTACACTAGATGAAATCACGACTGATAAGGGCAAACATGTAATGATGACCACGAACTGATATCTGAAACTATTGGATTTTCACCGTAGAATGACTTAGTTGAAACTAACTCTCCCTCCAAGTCCTCAAACAGTAATGTTCAAAATATCATTTCTAAGCCTCTAGTCTGCACAGAATCTTTGCTCTTTACAGAACAGAGGCTTAAGTTTGAATCTTTGCTAAGAGAACTAATTCAAAAAGTTGATTTACAGGCAGTTTGAAACTGAGTCAGTTTCACTTTCTTCCCACGCCTCCAGCACGTGGTTTGCCCTTTACCTCAGACTCCTGCAGAAGTAGCAGCAGCAAAGACAACATGTGGTTGAGTCAACTCGAACGAAGAAAATTAAATCAAAGTAGAGATTAGCAATAGAGCAAACCTGTGGCAGGTGAAGGTAGATATTGGTTTTGGCCGTTGATGGATTGTGATTTTCAGCCCCCTTGCTCCAATCATAACAAACCTCAAATTGGAAATAATTATTGTCTAATTAGGAGACTTGGCATACAGTTACAATAAAGAAAAAATGAATCTCAGTATGCTAGAATTTCACATCCATCCAAGTTATCATATATATTAAAGATTGTCAAGGGATAGCATGCTGTAGAACTCATTACGCTAATTTACTCTTGCCTCAGCAATTCCAACTTGAAAGTGTATAAATATTGAATCATAGAGTTGCAGCCTCAGAATAAAGGCAGGCCTCTCAGAGGGCACTGATTTATCACTCTAATACAAATCAGTGACAAAAGAAAAAAGAAAAATAAAAGAGTGGTATTAATTGTGGAAATTACGCATACCGCATATGCATATATAGAACCGTCATTGTTAAAACTGCTGCAGGGTACAGGTTGATTGCACCTCGCCATTGCCTAATTTAAAAAAAATAGAATAACAGTGAGACAATTATAACTAAAAGCTCTGTACAACAGCGATAACTGCAACAAATGGCTGTTAGACCTTAAGCCTCTGTTTACTATCCTTGTCCCAGAAGTTAAAGGCCCCATCAGACCCAGCAGTAGCAAATGTGTGATGTACCTGAAATGTAGTAAATAGAGCCATTATTATGTAGCATAGAATCACATACAGGCATGTCATTACAAGAAGATAAAAAATTCTATAAACATATTTCATCTTGGACAAAGAGAACAACATTGCATCTGACCATTCACTACCTATGAAACTTCATTATACAGGAGCCAAAAAAGTTGGGATGAAAGAATGACGCAATAAATAAAGCAATCAATGCCATAGTTCCACAGCGTCGCTCAGCTAATCAGTTGGACAGTCTAATATTGCTTAAATGACAAGGCAGAGATATCAAATTCAGCCATGTATATATATATCATGAAAGACTAAAGATGATTTGCTGCTTTTTTTTTTGTGACAGGGGATTAAGGGAGGGGAGTTTACTCAATTAACCCATTAACCAAACATGCTTCAGACCAGGAAAAGTAATGAGTTTGTATTATTTCGTAGGACTGATTTGCGTTCAAATAAATTTCAGTGCAAACAAGATTTATTTAACTTGAACAGATTGTTCATAAGGTTCAGTTTTAGTAGTAACTAGGGTCACCACTATCTGGTAATTATATGCAAAGAAATAATTGAGGGCATCATGTGTATATTTTATACTAATAAGGAAGAACTGACAAAGTCGACAACTAGGTCCAGAAATTCAATTGTCATGCTCTAAGCCTCAAAGATATAAATATAGGTGAAAAAACAAGAGGAATTTTAATATACCAAAGCACAAAGGAAATTCAATAATCTTACAGGATGAAAATTCAGTGAGTTAACAGGGTAAATATCATTTCCGTCTCTATGGCACTTGAAAGTGAAGTTTTTACTTGACTGTGCATCATCAAGATGATGTACACCGACTCTTCCTTCAATAGAACCAACCTACAACATAGAAAAATGAGTATTATGTGAGCTAACAACTGAAACGATGATCAGAACAATTGATAGGGGTGATAATAAAAAAGATCTTAAAAACTCGTGCATTTTCAACAATACTATGAATATGTGACACAGTTTAAGACTATGAAGAACCCCCTTTGAAGCAAAACAAAAGATAAAGATAACGTTTCGCACCACGGTCGGAACAATTCAAATGCTGTCAGCGAGTGACAACCTTATGAGAGAGATACCCATGACATACTTAGACAATCAATTAGAAGGTTTTGTAACTTCTACTGGTGACCTGGTAAAATCACAGCAGACACTATATAATTCGTCTAGTGCAGGACTTAAAGATAACATCCGAAATGATCCTTTAATATAGTACAATACTACAATATTTTGGGATGTTTTAGATGAGCAATGTCTATAAGGCGGCTCAGTACCTAGAAACATGAGCTTGTGAAAGTGAGCAACTTCAATGATAAATTCCAAGGTCTTTCTGCCATTAGGCAGGCAACTACATCCATGAATACATTGGACTCATTTGAAGGTTATATATAGTAATTTAGGACGGGATCACTGAGAACAGGTTTAAGATTCTACATCAAATTTTAAAACTTCACATGCAACAACTCGGATTCCACTAACCCAAAATGAATGAACCTGTCGTCGCCCTTGAACTGAGTGTTAGCAAAATCCAAGCAACGCAATGCGCTAAAAGGTGCACAATTTCATTGAATGTTAGGTAGGGCTTATGAGTTATGATCGATTCGGCAGAAAGAAAAGGGGTGTATTTTCGTTGGGATTCCCAGGATAAAACCGTCGTATATTCCTTCGATTCCATCTAAAGGATATACAATCCATTAGACTAGAAGTCAAAGAGGGTACTCACTGTTTCCTTTAGCAAAATATAAGAGGCCGGGAGACTATTCCATTGACCCGGACTGATAGAATTTGACTCAACGAGAAATGGAAGAAAAAGCCGCAGAATCGGCCCTTTTCTTATGCATACCAATTGAAGTCTTTTGAGAAAAATAATATAAAGTCAATGGACTAGGCACTGGCATCATTAGCAGTAGAAAATGACATTCCCATTTTAAAATTGGAGAATTCAAATCAAGAATTCACAAGTAGAGAAAACATTGCACTTTAGCACATAAGTTCTTAAGACACAAAAAGAGTAAACAAACAACCAATTCCAAGGTCTGATACTCTGATAAATTTACCAAGAAGCCTGTCTGATCAGGGAATGCAGCTAAACACCTTGTCTGATACTTCAGTGGGGATTGAACTCTCTTGAATTCAGTCTGCCATGTTAAAAAAAAAAAAAATAGAGTAAATCAGGTTTGCAGAGCACCCCAAATAATAAAATACAACATATATATGCTCAAAGGCCATAGTAGCAAAATCCAATAATATAACTTATTAAGAGAAGTTACAGGAAAAGCTGCTTGTATGTGATGTACTTACAAAAGGAAAAGAGGTCAAGTGATCATGACAAATAAATTGATCCCAAACATTCATTGAAGACAAAGTACCTGCGGATTCTGCAGATTGAAAACGCAAAGATTCCTATCAGCTGTTCCAACAACCATAAGAGGATATTTCACTGTAAGAGCATAGCAACGTTCAGGAAGGTTTTGAACCCAAGTTGGGTTTGGCTGTCTCAGGTCCCAGTACCTATGTAAGCATCAAAGTTAACATATCAAAACTTAGATTCTGCAACTAAACTATAGCATGCCAAATAATATATATCAGATTGAGAATATGTACAGTGTTGAGAGAACAAGAATTTCAGCGAACATCTTAACAATACAAATTATTTTAGGATTCTTGATGTATAGCTGGAATATCACATAAACTTACGTTTTGATGAAAGATCACTGATAGACAAGGAGAGGCTTCAAATACACATGAAGATAACAAACAATAAAAATAAAAAATAGCAGAAAACAAAGAATGTCCAATAATACCAGAAACCCTATCTATATTATGTGACATCTGAAGTACAGAAAGATAATATATGACAAAAGATACATGTATGACAATTAACAAGAAATCCAGTGACTAATTACTGCGCCGTGCTATCTAGATAATGAATCTAGTATCTCATAAGCTTGTAGAGTTGAAGGAAGAGATACAGAATGATAAATTATACAGATTGAAAACGTAGGGAATTCAGATCTAAACTAATAGAGGTTATTGTCAGTGACACCAATGAAGCATGTTTGCCGGAAGCCTGACATCATTCATATGAACATAACAAGGAAAGCACCATTTACAGATACACAAATAGTATAGGAACATGCCAAGCTAAATTGGATGCATCAATAAGGATCATGCGCTGCTTTTCATTAAAAATCTGAATCAATTCAGAAAGTGGTGTGTCACACAATACATAGAATAGCCCCCAAATCTAAATGATGAATACATTGCTTATAACTAAACCAATTGAAGGCAAGAATCAGCCAATTCACCTTAGAGTCTTGTCCCAACTTGATGTGGCTAAAAGACTCATTTCTGGAATCCAAGCAAGCTCTTTAACAGGAGCGTCGTGCATTGCCACGGTTACAGCTTGGCCACCAGACAGTAACGGCCACATTTTAACTTGCTTATCACAGCCACCAGAGAACACAGTGGTCCCGTCATCCTTCCACGCTGAGCATAACACCTATCAAATCCAGAAAGTAGAAAATAAAGGACTTATTACTTGTACCAATATCAAACATCAATTCAAGAACACAATATACATCCCATGCAGGTACAAAGTATTACAGGTTGGTCATGGGATGTCGATGCCTTCGGAACAGTGTTGACAATAGTGCCCGTCTTATTCACTTCCCAGCATCGCACCTGAGAAGAATTCAACACAAGGTTTCCAATATCAGCTCCTTCAACAACAAACATACCAAATCCAGCTCTTCACCAATAGCGGACATGACGAATAACATTTCTTAACATGCATATATTCTTTCAGACTGTTGACTTCATTTACTTTAAACTAAGGCTGCTTACCAGATACCGGCATTTACGTTATTAACTAGTGCATTAGAGTTTCACAAACATTCTTCCAAGTCCTGAATTATTTTTATTTCAACTTAGTGTACAAGCATTACTAATATTTTTACCATCAGAATCTACTAAACATAGAACTGAATAACTTTTCAACAATAATCATCATAAAATCGTCATAACTCGAAAATCTAGCAATAAACAGCATGAAGCTAGAGAAGCAAAAACAAGCACCTGATTATCCCATGAAGTAGCAACGAGATAGTTCGCCTTGGGACTGAAACACAAGCTCGAAACCGAATCCGTAGGCGGTTGAACAACCTAGAAGATCGCAATTGTGAGTGAAAAGCTGAGCTCGGAATCAATAGACGACAGAAGGAAGTTTCTGGTACCTCAGTGGAGCGATTGGGATTGACATTGCTAGCAGTAGTGCCGAATGTCGCCATTGTTATACCTAATTATTGATCGGGAAAAGAACGGTGAAGTAGAAAAAACTGCCAGTCGATTGGGATAATTTATAGTGAATGATTGTTGATTTCTAACAGTGTTAAATGTCATTTTAGCGTTAAAAGAAACCAGAACGAAGTTCTAGGTAATCTGGTATATAACAAGAATTAGAAATACTAATTCGCGAATTAAGACCAAGATGTTATCCGTTTCACATTGAAATGTTTCAAGGATTTTTGCAATTGGGTCCAATTTCAAACATGATGCAGATATTTCGGTTACCGGGTGGTCACCAAAGCACAACATTTAACGCTAAGATAACATTACAAATTTTCATTTCAATTAGATCACTTAATTATTAAAAAGATCAATATGTCCATGCTGACTTAATTAGTTATTATTAACTATAATTCTTCTCCTTCTTCTTCACATCAAGCATCGATCATAATTTATATTACGGTGTAATTAATAGTTTTACGATAATATAAATTATTAATTTATATTTTTTACAATAAAAATAATAAATAAAAATTTCACATGCGAGTATCACGTGTTAATTTTCTAGTATTAATTAAAATATAAATAAATTATAAGCAATATAAATAGTTATGAAAGAATTAATTAAACTATTAAAAGATAAAACTTAAGCAGCGTGAGAAGTTTGCGGAAACTTTACTAGTGGCACAATATGCCGGTGACAAACTTTGTCAGTAGCAAACTATGCCCGGGATAAATTTTGTTGTAAAAAATGAAAAAATTAATTGAACAGATTAAAAATAAAACTTAAGCTACATGAGAAGTTTGCGAAAACTTTGTCCGTGGCAAACTTTGCAATTGGCACATTATGCCCGTGACAAACTTTGCCAGTGGCACACCATGTCCGGGGCAAATTTTGCCAGTGATACATTATGCCGGTGGCAAACTTTGCCACTGGCACACCATGCCGGGGGCAAATTTTGCCACTAGCACACCATGCTCGGGGCAAACTTTGACACTAGCGAACCATGTCGGTGGAAGACTTTGCCAGCGGCACACCATGTTCGAGGCAAACTTTGCCACTGGCACACAACACTACTCAGGGCAAACTTTGTCACTAACACACCATATTTGTGGCAAACTTTGTTGCTGGCACACCATGTCGTTGATAAACTTTGCAACTGATGCACTATGTCGGTGGAAAACTTTGCCAGTCACACACCATGTCCGAGGCAAACTTTGCCACTGTCACAAAACGCCGCTCGGGGCAAACTTTGCCACTAAAACACCATATTGGTGTCAAACTTTATCACTAGCACACCATGTTATTGCAAACTTTGCCACTGACACACTATGCTGGTGGCAAACATTGCCAGTGGCACACCATGTTCGGGACAAACTTTGCCACTGGCACACTATGTCGGTGACAAACTTTGCCACTAACGCTATGCCGGTGTCAAACTTTACCAGTGGCACACCATGCCCGAGGCAAACTTTGCCACTGGCACACTATTTCCGATGGCAAACTTCGCCGGTGACAAATTATTTCTCAGGACAAATTTGTTGATTTATTGTATTAATAGACTTGATTTAGCAAATTATTTATTTATTTATATATAAAAAGGAACATGTGAGATGGAGGTTTTCTTATATGTTGTGAAAATAACTAGGTGACTTAATTGAAATACAATTAGACTACACTAAAGTTATGAAGGTGATTCATTGGTAAATAAGGTAACTTATTAGTAAGTGAAATTTCTAAGGGTGTTTAAGAGTAAAGAAGAGGCTCATAGGTGATCATTGGGTAAAAAAGTCCGTAAATATTTCACTCACTATCTATACATCGATCTATAAATCAACTAGAATCACGACACACGCTACGCGTGTGAAGTGTATTCTAGATTTACATTGTGTTTTACTAAAATTTATGCTCTAATAATATCAACTCTTATATATTTACGAGTTAATGTTATATATCAAGTAGTTACATGCATTAATAGAACATTGGAGGAGCTTTAGATGTTGGTACTTGCAATATCGAGCCCTTAAATCTATTTTCCTTTCAAAACGATGATGTTATGTTCGTTGTCACCTCCACCCAAACCTTTGCAAATTCCCAAATCTTTTTTTTTAAAAAAAAAAAGGAAAATGCATTGATATTAAACTAGTCGAATAGAACTACATGCGTCTTTAACAAGTACAACTGAAAGCGACTCAGGGCAAACATCCCAAATAAAATTAAAGCATAAGATATTAGTGCTATTACAATAAGTGCCTTCTAGGACTAGCCTTCCAAAAGTTAGGTTACTTGCTTCCTTTGCCAAGTAGTCTGCAACCAAGTTTTCTTCCCGGTACACAAAAGAGATGGTAACATGAAGCATTTGATCCATAATCCTTCTTGATTCATCAAGTATGAGTTGTTGATGCGGTGTTGCTACAATCTGCCTATTTAAACAAGAGATAATAAACCTTGAGTCTGTTTGTATGCAAATTTCTTGTAAATGATCTATTTCACAAAATTTCAAACCATTTCTTAAAGCAATTAGTTTTGCCAATGAAAACTGAGTTGGCTTTGAGGAAATCTCCTCTAGTGTTTCTTAGAATTGCACCTGTTCCAGTATTTCCATTTTCTAGGCTTGATCCATCTATATTAAGAGTGTTAAGAACATGATTAGCCTTCCATTTACAGATATTAATCTTTTTTTTCTGTACTAGTAGTGGTTGGATGGCACAGTTTTTGGTCTTGAAGGGTACTGATCATTTGTGTGTGGTATACATACTCTTTATGTCTTCATGTCTAAAGATTTTGTAATTTCTAAGTTTCCATATGATCCGGCAAGAAGTTATAATTTTCAGTTGTGGATCTGAATCATAAGGAGGTTGGAAAAGGACCTCAAAAAAGGTTTTCTACTCAAGATTTTGAATTTTGAGCCAATTAGTGAGTTTTTGTGTGACAGGGCAATTGAAGAACAAATGCTAAGTTGTTTCGGGTTGTTGATGACACAAACAAGTATCAGATTGAAGGATTCTTTATTTGTAAAGTCTTTTAGTAGTTGGGAGTCTATCAAGAGTTACAAGCCAACAAAAGATTTTAATTATGGGTTGAACTTATGCCAAGGGAGGTTTGGCAATTGGGGGGGGAGGGGGTGTCCAACATATTCATCAAAAAGTAATATGCCTGCTTGACTGAAATTTTTCCAACCTGAGAGTATTTCCAAAGGATTAAATCATGATGATCTTGTGCTTCTAGAGGGATTTCCAGTATTTCATAAGCAATTTCAGAAGGAACATGTTCCTGAATTTTCTGCAGGTCCCAGGTATTATTGATCAGGAAATCTTTCACTAGATCATCTCTTGGAACCTGGTTTGTATAATTTGTAAGTTATTTTCCCGGTATCCATTGATCAGTCCAGAAATTTGTGGTTTCTCCATCTCCAATGAGATGTAGAAGACCTTTTTAAAAAGTTTCCTGGAGTTTAATCAGATTTCGCCAAAACCAACTATGATTTGCTTTAGCTTCAGCCTAGAGGAAATTAGTGTGAGGAAAATACTTATTCTTAAAGATTGAATACCATAAGGTATTAGTCTGAAAAACAAGTCTCGAAAGGTGTTTTAAAAGAATAACATCATTAAGAATATGCAAAGTCCTAACACCAAGTCCTCCAGATTGTATAGGTCTACAAACATATTTCCAGTTTACTTTGCCTTTGGCTTTGCCAGTTTTTTCCCATCCCAAAGGAAATGTCTGTTGATTTCCTCAATTTTGTTTGAACAAGTAGTGGGAACTTTGGTTATGGACATACAATAGGCCGAAATTGCACTAGTGACATCTTTAATCAGAACAAGTCTACCAGCATAGGATAGATATTGATTGTACCAAGTATTTATCCTGTTCATCGACTTGTTTATCATTGGGACGTTTACATATGGACCCCTGCGAAGAGTTGCCAATTACATCTGGATCCCTTGTAGTTGAACAATAACAGGTGAACACCGTGTTCGTTAAATTTAATTACACTGAAACCAAAGAATTTGACTTTTCACGAATTAAAACGCGGAAAATCCATTTTTACCCATGTTCGAAAATTGAATTTTTGATTCAGCCAAGCACCTTTAATTGTTAATTGGTTAATTCTTATCAAACTGGGTTTTATAATTTATGTTCATCATCGTTCCAATGCTTCTCATACTGGGCTTGCTGTAAGCCTGTAACTCGGACTTGTATTTCCTGGAAAATTTGAGAACCCAGAAACGATTGATCAGTTTGTGTTCCTTCAGCATGTAATGGAGACGTACAAAGACTTCGAGTCTCGTGACTCTCCGAAAACCGCCATCTCCACTGCCATCCGCCACCGGTTTGACCGGACCTCGTCTCGACTGTAGCAATTCGATTCCGACGAGAATGAGTGAAGGGAAGCAATGGAGTCGCGATTGTGTTTGAGAAATGTTTGATGTCGCAATGGATTCGCGATTGTCTCCCAGATTGATGAATCGTGAGCGATTGGTGAGCATCTGTATACTGAAAGGATTTGTTGACCCAAATTTGATCTTAGGGTTGTAGAAACCGAT
>JAYMSP010003726.1:0-18659 GCA_036897095.1 Plantago elongata
TTTTAAAATTTAACGAAATAAATATTACTTTTTACCTGTTAGATTTTTTTTATCCAAATGACCAGAGAACACTTCCAAAGTCAAATACAAGTTCTGATAAATTTAATAAAAATATTAAATTTAACTTTTAAAATAATTTTAAAATTATTTATTTTTTATTTTAGTATTTTAAAATTTAACGAAATAAATATTACTTTTTACCTGTTAGTTTTTTTTATCCAAATGACCAGGGAACACTTCCAAAGTCAAATACAAGACAAATATTAATAGTCAAATACAAGTTCTGATAAATATTAATAAAAATATTAAATTTAACTTCTAAAATAATTTTAAAAATAAAATAATTTTAAAATTTAACGAAATAAATATTACATTTTACCTGTTAGTTTTTTTATTCAAATGACCTGAGAACACTTTTAAAGTCAAATACAAGTTTTGATTTTTTTTAATTATTATTATCAATCGATTCTACATGCAAATCACTATCAATCTCTATTGAGAGAATATAATCATCCATTTTGGGGATTCGAACCCTTACAAATCACCAAATCACCTATTTTGGGGAATCGAACCCGTACAAATCACCACCAATCTCTATTCAGAGAATATAATCACTCATTTTAGGGAATCGAATCCGTGACCTCATAGTTACGGGGTGTCTTAACTTACCACTCGGCTATAAACACTTTGACATTTTTTTTTACCTGTTATTAAGTAAGATGAACTTTCTGATCGTAGAAAATCCACCTAAGTATGTGTCACAAGTTATTTTTAATCATTTTGATTAATTAGTTGTGGAGACTTTAACTTGCATCGCACATGATTCATATTAACATTTGCCGTGCCATTAGAGTATTATTAGACTAGATTCCAATGACAATTTAGGAATTGAATAGACGCCATATATAACTTGAGCGAAGTTATATCTTATTGCTTCAAGATCCTAATCAAATTTCGAACTAAGTATTTTATCTTGTAGACTGGCTGATTTTAAAATTTCCCTCTAATTAGAGTTGAGATCCATTGAGGGACTTCCTTTCCCTGCATCTTGGAGAGTGAAGACAAACTATCCTTTTTTCCTTCACTTTGGTCCTCGTTCAAACTTTCTCTTTGCATAAATAGCTTATCAGAATTATACTTTTCTCCAAGAAGCTTTCTATAATTTAATTTGTAAGGGTTTCTTTTGATGTAAATCAAGATGAAAATATATGATGGGTGTAACTTTGTGCATTGAGTTTACTTCGAAACAGCTCTATTAACTTAACTTAACTTATAGCATATAGATCATATAGATTATATATCGTTTATTCGATAAATTTATCTGAGAAATTCTCATGAGCAAGTTCTAAGAGTTTCCACAAAAAGAATCAGCCGCACAATTAGTATACAATAATGTATAAAAATCATTCGTTACGCACAAAGTCGTACAACTAATATACAATATTGCAGAATACTCATAAAAATTTAAACTTTTACATGTTTTTGTAAATTTATTTAGATAGTATCAGAATATTAGTATGAGTTAATAAAACTTATAAAATGCGGACTTGTGGTCTAGTGTATGCTAGTTATAATTTGAGTGATACTTATATAATAATTGATATGAATGATGTATTAGTTCAATATATATAACACAATATTATATATTGATACTCTTAAATTTATCCCCAAAACAAATTAAATCCATGTTACAACCTCTGAAAAAATATCTATGTCATACTCAAAATGATGAGGCCTTACGATAAAGATTTGGGACGAGTGAAATTCATGCCACAAAATACAAAAAGTCACATGCTCACATCGATTTAGTGATGGCCATTATATTATCCGATATGACTTGTCAAGCGTATGCCTTAGCTTCTCCTTTTCTTCTTGCCTTTAAATTCTTCAGTGTGTATTTTTTTGTTTTAGAAATTCAACTATGATGGAAAAAATTGGGGAGTGCTGGCATGATTGAACATGACCAGCTCTCGCTCACGGACCTCTCGCTTGTGATGAGAGGATAAGATGAGAGAACCGATTATCAACACACTATCCGGTACCAGTACTTATAAGGACGAATAGATACAAAATACGCCTCACCTCATAATGTTATACCTACGAAACTTTTACGTAAAACTATGCGTAAAACAGGAATTGCGATGAAGTATTTCCAGGCCAGTTTCTGACTTGGGGATGACCCGTCCGTCACCCACAGAGGGAAATCACCAAATCCTTATATAATTATCCCCTCAAAATTAGCGACCTCCTGGTACACTAAACAACGGTGCATATCAACCATTCGAATCTTTAACTAATGTGATAAACTGATATTTTAGTACATGTATATTCTGGGGAATGTAAAGAATTCTCTTCCAATATGTATTGTAGCTTATTATTTTATCTTCATAATTATGATCCAAAGAATTGCTTTGGAATCTGAATTTAGAATGAGTTACTCTTACGTTTTAAGTATTAATTACCGCAAACTAGCTACTCCACAAGTCCACTGTATATATTTAGAGGTCTTGCGCGCATGCTTAGACTACATTTATATAGAGACAAAGCCATTGAATTGCAAAACGGAGAGGAGCTCTTATAAAAAAAATAAGAAAAAACACAGGACCACACAATTAGTATATAATAATAGATAATTTTGTAAATAAATGAAAATATTCAAAATTTACACATAAAATCGCACGATTAATATTTAATATTACATGACTCTCAATACTCACACAAAACTTAGACTTTTACAAGTTTTAACTCAGAAAGAAAATATAAATAAGTAAAATAAGTTTTCAGCTATGTACAATTTCATAATTGAAAATTAAAAACTTATCCAAGACAATGGTCATAAGTCACAAATCTCTAATTTTATGTATCAGGTTTTACCATTTATTAACTTCTTAACTTTAATCTGGCAATATTACAAAAGATATCACTAGAAGTGATATACAGAAATGAGGTGGGAGAGTTTTGTGCAGAATTTGAGTTTTATTTGTATCTACTGGTGTCCTGCATTTAACCCTTACAAGTAGAGATGAAATGACCCATGGCCGCAAAGCAGCATAAATCCGTGATTGACTAGGTTGGAAGAATAATAGAGGAAATTTACACAAGAACCCTAGGAATTTTAATGAATTATCAATTATTTCCTTGATGGCGTTAGCCATTAAGATATGGGAATGATAAGTGTTTGTTTAGACTTTAGTGCAACTTGTATTATCAAGATGAGATGCTTTGTTGAATGTTTAAAGAATGGAAATAAATTGACCAACTTTTTTTTTCTAAATATTACGAAATCGTATCTTAATGCCATCACATATTTCATTCAATTATATCGATCAAATACAAATAAGTTCATCCGAAACTTATAATATTTGAACTCAGGAGAAAATACAC
Organism: Plantago elongata; assembly: GCA_036897095.1. Taxonomy (NCBI): domain Eukaryota; kingdom Viridiplantae; phylum Streptophyta; class Magnoliopsida; order Lamiales; family Plantaginaceae; genus Plantago; species Plantago elongata. Next base: position 3,385 of record JAYMSP010003726.1, read on the forward strand.
AACGAAACTTTCATATTCATCTTCAAGGGGATTTGATCCCTCAACTTGCACTTCCAACTCACGCTTATGCTCTATCTACCAACCTTGGGCTCTATTAAATATAAATAAATAAAACATAAGCAACACAAAAATATATATTCACATAAATGAGTCGAGCAGTACAACTAGTAAGATCTGAAACTATGCTAGCCAAGCCGGACAACTATCCCACACTAACAAAACCGGACATGCCGGGTAGGGATTATCCATGGCAACTTGCTGATCACTACCGCTAATACTCTTAGATATACTGGACGAACTATCCCGTTTGCCGAGGGCATTGACTATGCCATTCGCTACGGTAGATAAAAGAAATATATACATCCTGGAAACCAGCAACTTGGGTACGCAACTCATGGATCAGATGTTGGTACACTCATGTTAGGTCCTGCTTCCTGCACAAACAAGCAAACAAGTAGTGAGTTCATCATTGTAGGGCTAAATGAAGTCCTGTTCGAAGAGCCACGATCTCAACTACATTATTGTATGTGTATCCTATAGGGCATGAGGCTCCTGTCGTACCCGCCATGCTAGTTTGAGTTGCAAGGCTGAATTAAGCGTGGAAGGATTTCGAATTCCCAGCTAGGGGTATATTTCAAACCGAACAAATCGAATAATCAGCTTAGCGAACGTTCGTTCGTTTGATAAGTTGTTCGTTTGGTTCTTGTTCGTGTTCGATGAACATCTTAAGTTTTTGTTCGTGTTCGGTTCGATAATATTATAATAAGTTTGTGTAACGTTCAATTGTTCGGTTCGTCAAAGACATAAAATTAATTGTAATACAATAAAAATACAAAAAATTCACATTAAATTGTCACAAAATAATTAAATAAACTAAAAATTTTATAATATAATATTATTTCATAAATATTGTACTCCACCTATTATGTATTGAATATATTAAGTATATAAATATAATTACTGCTTGGTTATATAATATTAATATATAATGTAATTTTATTAAATATTTAATTTGTTCGCGAATCGTTCGTGAACTACCGAATAAGAATAAATTTGTTCGCGTTCGGTTCGTTATCTACACCGATTGCGAAACTTATCACTGTGCAAACCATGCTTGCTGTTGCAGCCAAGAAGAAATGGATCATTCACCAACTAGATGTAAACAATGCTTTTTTACATGGTGATTTGTTGGAGGATGTATATATGAAGATTCTTCAAGGTTTTGCTAAAGAAGGTGAAACTCGTGTGTGCAAATTGCACAAGTCTCTGTATGGGTTACGCCAAGCCTCGCGAAATTGGTATCAAAAATTTTCCACCGCACTTGTCGAAATTGGATTTCGACAATCGAAGGTAGATCACTCTTTATTTATTCTCAAGCAAGGTACAATCTATGTATCAACACTCATCTATGTCGATGACATCATCATTGCAAGAAACCATGCCGCAACGATTATGAGTACACAAAGTACCTCTATGACCAATTCAACATTAAAGATGTTGGCCCATTAAAGTATTTCTTGGGAATTGAAGTTACAAGATCCCATGATGGCATTGTTTTGAGTTAACGGAAGTACACGTTAGATATCTTAGAGGGGGAAACTTGCTTACAAGGTAGTCGACCCAGTAACTTTCCCATGGAACAAAGTACCAAGTTTGACAATGATGAGAATGGTTTGCCTGGTGACATTGGACAATATCGCCGCTTGATTAGACGATTATTATATCTTACAGTTACACGGCCAGATATCGCTTATCGCTTATCGCTTAGCCAATTCATTTGAAGCCCTCGTCAATCACATTTTGATGCACTTACACGCATTTTGCGGTACATAAAGTCCATACCAGGTCAAGGAATATTTCTTCCAGCTACTGGTAGTTTGTTACTTGAAGTATTTTGTAATGTTGATTGGGTCGGTTGTACGATGACCCGTAGGTCTAGAACCGAATATTCTCCTGTCACTTGGAGGGCCACCAATCTCATGGCGGACAAAGAAGCAATCGGTTGTATCACGTTCTTCTGCTGAAGCAGAATATAGGACCATGGCAACCACACTTAGTGAAGTAATGTGGTTACGTTGAATACTTCAAGATTTTGATACACCTCAACACTTAGCCACACCGATGTTTTGCGATAATCAGGCTGCATAACATATTGCAAATTATTCGGTGTTCCATGAAAGGACAAAACATGTCAAAATGGATTGTTATTTTGTCCATGAGCGAGTGGAGTCAAATGAAGTTCAGCCTAGTCCCATCTCTACAAAGTAGCAAGTAGCGGATATCTTTACAAAAGTACTGCGAGCCGATCAGCTGCGCTACTTACTTAGCAAGTTGGGTGTTCGGGATCTACACACACCAACTTGAGGGGGAGTATTGTAAGCAAATTATAGAATCTTAATATGATAGCTGTGAATTGCTCATCTTGGAGATCTTTTTCCTATTGTATGCTGTGTAAATATTCTTGTATATTTTCACATATTTTTTTTCATATTTCCCCTGCTTGTATAATGTATATATACTTATTGTGGAACTAACGAAAAGAACAGTTCCGCAATACTTTTCTTTAATTGGAATGGAGAAAATTAAAAAAAAAACCGGAAAAAGGAATAAAATCGGAACCTCACAATATCTTTAAACTGATAGCAACCACCCATACTGCAATTTTCCTATCTCTTCTTCCATTCCATTGTAGTATCAAAACAAACTCTTACAAAACAACACTAACACTCTACACTCACTCAATTTTCTAGCTCTTCCTCGCAACTCAAAATGGAGTCTCGTGTACTCACCGGAGCCACCGTGCGCGGCCTCTCTCTCCCGCTCAAACCAGCTGCCAGACTCGCCGGAAACTTCAACTTCCCAGCCGTCAGACTCGCCGGGAAAATCAGTGATGGCGGGAACTTGGTTTGCGGACGTCAGCTCCGCCCAGCCATTCTCCTGGAAGCTGCTGCTCCGGTGAGTAGGAAGGACATTGTCCGTCCTTGCCTCTCCGCCGCCTCTTCGCCGGCCGAGGGCTCCGATTCCGCCGGGTGAGGTCCGTTTTTTATGTTTCGGATCCCTTCGCCCCAACATTTCCCGGTTGTACTCACCCGTTATTTTTTTGGTTTTTTTGTATGCAGGACCGCTAAGGTTGGGTTCCTTGCCAATAACCAGTGGCTCGTTACCGGTTTCTTTTTCTTCATGTGGTACGTACAATTTACGTTAATACTTACTCCGTCCCGGTCAAAAGTTATCACTTAATCGGCAAATTTTATATTAAATGTTATTGGTCAATTTTAAATGTGGACTCTGTTTGTGAAATGACTAATGTGCTTCTGTTTATTGATGTAGGTACTTCTTGAATGTGATCTTCAACATTCTCAACAAGAAGATCTACAATTACTTCCCTTATCCTTAGTAAGTTTCGTTTTTGGGAAATTTGATTTTGTGAATGTTTAGATCAGTGCTTAGCTTACATAACAAACGTGTTGTTGGTTGTTTAGCTTTGTGTCAGTTATACATTTGTTTGTTGGAGTTATCTACTGCTTGGGTAGCTGGACTGTTGGTCTCCCTAAGCGCGCTGTAAGTTATCGATTTTTCAATTTTTACGAATTTGTTTCTTTGCTTGTCTATGACTAAATTTTTTCTGTGTGAATTCATGTTTTGTGGATTTAAAACACTACCAATCAACCAATTGCTCCCTTAAATGTTTGAAAAGCTTGTATATACTACAGTCTACCCTGAAAAAATGTTTTCATTTGCATAATAATAGTGCATATATTATATCTCTAATATGGCATATTTGTCTTCAAAATCTAGGACGCAAGCATTTGCATTGATTTTTAACTTCAAACAGTTAACATTTTTCTCATTTGGTGTTTGTGTTGTTCTAGCCCATTGATGGAGACCTTCTGAAGATGTTGATACCCGTTGCTGTATGCCATGCCTTAGGCCATGTAACTAGCAATGTATCTTTTGCTGCTGTTGCAGTCTCATTCACTCATACCGTTAAAGGTGACAATTCGATTTCTTAGGATGATCAAGTGTTGTTATGATGTTAATATGTTATGCTACTAATAGTTGGTAATTTCCTTGTCTTACATATTTTTCTTGGCTTGTGTTCTGTCTTTTTTGTCAGCGCTCGAGCCATTTTTCAATGCTGCTGCCTCACAGTTCATACTCGGACAATCGATTCCAATTACATTGTGGCTTTCACTGGCTCCAGTTGTTCTTGGTAAGAACTTGGTGTAGAGGACAATTCCGTGCTTATCTGTACATATATATGAAATTGATATGTTAAAAGCTCACTAAAATTCAAGGAGTTGTCTTAATTTAGCACAAGAATTATGTTTGCAAAATAACCATACATTTAAGCTAAATGACAAAAATCTTAGACTTAAAAAGTTTTACTTTTAAGGGGTCTTAACTATAGGCTATAGCTTCTGGTGTAGTTTTAGCTAAAAAGCAAGGATTTATAGTATTTACTTGCATAAGTTTTTCCTCTATCTTTAAATTAGATGTGCGACGACACAGGCCACTTTCCTTGTTAAACTAATCCATTTTCAACACTTATGGAACTGCTTAACAGAATACATTATGATTATGTGATAAGCCTCACTTTTTGTGCTTCTTTAAAACATTCAATAACTTATGGAAAAACTTCAACTGCATCAAACACTTGAATTTCAGGAAAATTTCTTGTATCTTAGCGAAGATATTTTTAGTCACCCTCACCCTGCATCCATACTGCATCTGTTTGCTGAAGTTACTGACTGAATGCAGGTGTGTCAATGGCATCATTGACTGAATTGTCCTTCAACTGGCTCGGGTTTATTAGTGCCATGATTTCCAACATCTCGTTCACCTACAGAAGCATATACTCAAAGAAAGCCATGGTTAAGTGATTGTACTTCACTAAGTGTCAATAATATAAGAACTTCTTAAAACTCAAAAGGTTAATATTTGCAATTCGTCTCATGTAAAATGCTCATTTGCAGACTGGAATGGACAGCACCAACTTGTATGCTTACATTTCCATCATCGCACTAATTGTCTGCCTTCCACCTGCCATAATCGTAAGTCCTGCTTTGTGCAAATTGACACAGTGTGCACTTTATTCACTACCTACACAATTGCACATTCTTATTTTATATATGATGTTGCAGATTGAGGGACCTGTTCTACTAAAAAGTGGATTCAGCGATGCAATTGCTAAAGTGGGTATGACAAAGTTCGTTACTGATCTTTTCTGGGTTGGGATGTTTTACCATCTCTACAATCAGGTATGAGGTCACTAAGCTTGACTCCAGCTACGATTTAAATGTCTCATAACACATTTGTAAACTAAAATTTGTTTCTTCCTGCAGTTGGCAACTAACACCCTTGAGAGAGTTGCACCACTGACTCATGCTGTTGGAAACGTGTTGAAGCGTGTCTTTGTGATTGGCTTTTCAATCTTGATCTTTGGTAAATATACAATTTTACAAGAAGCATTCCCAAGTTTTAATGTTTCTGAAATTATGGCATAGATGTGCAAGACGGTTCTAATACTTTGATTAATTCTTGCAGGAAACAAAATTTCATTGCAAACTGGTATTGGTACCTCCATTGCAATTGCTGGAGTTGCAATGTACTCTCTCATCAAGGCCAAGATTGAAGAAGAGAAACGAGTAAGTAACTGTGTGTAAAATCTTCGGCCCGGTTTGTTATACCGCTGGAGCGACCATTTCCACACTAAAATCGAACATTTTGTACACAAAAAATTCAATTTTAATTGAAAAATGACACTCAAATTCTATACAAATCAGTTCCTTCCTCACTAACTTGCAGTGCACCTGAGTACTTGATATCTAGATGAATACATTTCATATAGTTGTTGGGTATTGAGTTTCTGAACAATTTGAGTCTTGAATAACTGGAATTTTTTCATCATGGCAGCAAGGAAAGGCGGCTTAAGTCGTAATCAAGGACATGGAAGAGAAATCATTTGTGTATTCCTTGCAATTGAAGAGCTTCTATCTTAATTGTGTAATTAGTTCAACAATTTTCTAAATTCAGAGTTCTGTTGTTAATCTTATTTTCATGCATGTTCTTCAAGACTACAAAATAATGTATGATTCCTTGTGTGGTCAACATTGTGATCGCCAGTCTCCCGAGTGTTGTAAGAATCTGATGTTAATGTGAATAGTGTTTTCTCTGTAACAAACAATTCTACCCGATGAATATAAAATTGGGCAAATATGTTGCATTAGCCATTTGGTGTGAATTTAAAAATTAAAGCTACTCTACATATTATATTCTTACTCATCATATGTCCCCAAAACATAGAGTTAAGGCATGCTTGGTTTGATTGGCAATTCCCCAGTTTAGTGATTAGTATGGTGTATTTCGATTTAAATAATTTTATGAAAATTCATAAATTAAAAGAAACTGCATTTATAAACACACCACTACTCGCGTTCACGATTACATGGCCTGGCTCATGTATTTAGAAAATGTATTTCGGAATACATTTTTCACACTTTATGTAAATTCCAATATACCCCATTAATTCAAGATGCGTATAATAAGTAATTGATTACAAACACATCAATAGTCGAGTTTACTTACGTTGATGCGTATAATAAGTAATTGATTTTCCAGCATTTTCCAAGCACATATGGAGGAAGAGACGGTACCATACAAGATATACTGAGTATCTGAAAAAGACTATTCAACATATATATAATTCTGATATAGAAAGTCATCGGGACGAAGTCATTAATTAAAATAACGTATGATTAATTATAAACAATACAATTTTAATTGAAAATATACACTACATAAACAAAAAGATACCATCTAATATCATCATAAAATTTAAAATCTACAAATCAAGAGTGAAAAATACTTCGTAAAATTTAAGTTTAATCATATTTTACATTATAATTTTTACAAATCAAGAGTGAAAAATGCGTTATAAAATTAAAATTGAAGTATATCTTGTATTATAAAATTTCAAATTAAATAAAATTATTTGATAAAAGTGTTGGTGTATGACAAATGAAGAAAATGGGTGTGGCTAGAGCCCACTTAGCTTGTGTGTAACTACCCTCTTGATCGCTATGAGTATAATCACTATGAGTATAAGAGAGCTAAGCCAATTGACTCTATGAGTATAAGAGAGCTAAGCACATTGGCTCATTTGGTGTTATTAAGAAGTTCATTTGCTCTCGTAATAATTAGAATTAGGCAGAAGTCATCTATACGGGTGAAAAAACACCTCTCTCTCCTGACATAAGTCCATGTGGTATGTTAACTCTTACATGACATCAAAGTTTTAATGGTCCAAATTAGTATCATGATGGTAATAAGAAGTTAATAATAAATAAAAGTATGTTTTAAACAATTAGGGCGACTTTTAGATAGTGAATGAACGCTTAGATCCTTATCATTTTAAGACAAACATTGAACTGTCCCAAAAATTTAAGTTTATTTACATTGAATGAAATGAAAGAGAGTGAAAAATACATTTTATTTTACCTTGTCTTTTAAATTTCATATGTCATTTTATTGCAACAGACCCTTAAAACTTTTAAGTCATAATAAAGAAATCTTACATTTTAATTTTATCATATTTTATTCTATCCTCTTCCTCAACACAAAAATATAAATAAACTAAAATAAATTTAAATTGAGAAAGAGAGATGTCATGAAAGTTTCCTTTTTTTTATGCTCACCCTAGAGAATGAATCCTTACTTCTTTATCAAAAACACAAAAGAACATAAAATGGAAGCTTGTTTTTCCTTAATAAGTTCAAGAAGATGGTGAATGAAAACATAAGAAAAAACATATGGTGTTTTATTTTATTATAGTTTGGAAGCTATATGAATTATATGTTAATATTGAGAAATATAAAATATTTGAGACAAATATATAATAAGATAAAGGGATTATGTTCTTAAAGACATGATTAAATAGATGGGCAAATAAGATATTATACACAAACTCAACATTTTAGCTGAAAAATGGACCTCAACGTAAATTCTGAAATGTTGTATGGTGACCAAGCGTTCAAGTAATATCTTAAAAGGTGACAATGAGGCGCATCTCAATTGGTAAGACGTTTCATCTCCAACCATTAAGTCGGGGTTCGAGTCACCCTTTAATTGTTTATAAAAAAATAATCTTAAAAGGTGGCTGTAAGAAAATTTTCCTAAACAATTAATATTATATGATTTTATTTCAAAACAACACTTATAGTGTTATATTTTTTAAATGATATATTATATACTCTCTCTCCGTCCCGAATTCATCTTTATGCGAGCTCGGACACAAGTTTTAAGAGAAAAATAAATAAAGTACGAGAGAAGTTGATAAGATAGAAATAAAAAATTAAAGTAAAGAGATGGTGATAAATTAGAGAAAAAGTAAATAAAGTAGGAGTGACAGTGTATGAAGTATGATATTTTTTTTTTTAAGTGATAAAAAAGTGGAGTTAGGATGGACCAAAATAAAATACGAGAAGATGAAGCTAGGATGGAGGGAGTATATTGTTTTATTAGAAAATTGATTCAAATTTTGTGTAAAATATTTAGTTATTTTTAATTTATACTTTGGAATTAATTTTAAATTTTGTATTTGGATTCTAAATCTTTGAAACAACCATGTGCATAAGATGTTTGCCAGTAGTGTTGTTTTTGGAGCCGAGCCGAGCCGAGTATTTTGATACTCGAGCTCGAGCTCGAACTCGAAAATATATGAGCTTTATCTATAAAAGCATGAAAAAATAAATAAGAAATAAAATTTATTAAATTAATTACTTTTAACGAACTTTACCGAGTCGAGCCGAGCTCGGCTCACTAATGAAACGAGTATAAATTGAACTCGAGCTCGACTCAAAAAGTTTATTGAACCAAGCCGAGCCGAATCGAACTTTACCGAGCTGAGCCGAGCCCTCATTAAAGCTCGATTCGAAAAACAACTCTACCTGCTAGAACAAGAGTGGTAAGGCAGAATATCATATTTTGTTTCCATCTTGAAGTTGCTTTCTTCAAATCTATATGTGACTCTGCAACACATGAACACTATCGATCCTCTTAGAAAGTAATATTTCTGTAAGCTTTGGCTTTTCTAAAGTTTTAGTATTTGAAAGATAAAGATTGAAATAATAGTACAATCAGTAATTGTTCTATCTCTCTTTAAGATAATAGTACATGACCCGCGCTACAATAATTATGTGTTTACAACAATTGACTCCTTTAAGACGATCGGGGAGCACTCTAATATTTAACAAACTTACTTTGTGTAAGTGTAACAAAGAGTGCAAAAGAGCAAGTAAATCAATGGAGAAGTATTTTGCTTGGTTGGTTTTTATGTTGTTTTTGTGACTTTAATCACATATCTATACTTTTTTTTACATCATTTTTCATGTGACAATCCCTTCCAACCGGTTACATAAGATTTATGTATAGTGTAGAATGCCTAAGTTACCCCATTTCCAACATCTCTAATCCATGTAGAAGTTAGGCCCATATATTGAGCCCATTGTCCGTATCATAACAAATGCAAAAGCCCAAAACACCCCACCTAGATCATTGAAATGAAGAAACAAAAGATTACAAGTGAAGCATGCTAAAGTAGCAACACCACCCAGGAAAATGAAAAGAGAGAAAAGACCTGCATCTAAATAAACTAAAATATAAATTAAAAAAAGAAAAAAAATGAAAAAATAGACACAAAGATCAAGAAACACTAGACCACACGATGAGTTAGTTGATCGTCATTCGCCAAGAAAAACGAATAAACAGTGTTTTGTTTCGTTTGTTTTGTTGCCTCAAGAGTCAAGTCAAGAGGTTAAAATTCGAAAAAAGATATAAATCCATTTTGTTTTTGTTTTTGTTTAATTGTTACCACTAGTACTAATCTACTACTACTACTTTTTGGTGTTGTAGTATTTCCTAAAATATTAAAGATGATGAAATTCGTTAGAACAACAAGAATGAAGGGATTTTTACATCGTAGACAACAACAATTACAATACTGTTGTTGTTGTTCGTGGTTTTTTCTTCTTCGTTCTTGTTGTTTTAATTTTAATTTCTTCTTCAACACATCAACTGGATCTCAAAATCAAAATCCAACAAATCCTTTCTTCTTCTTCTTCTTCTTCTTCTTCTCCCTATCCATCTCATCATACATAATATTTTCTCACATTCGGATTCTCAATCACACCTGTCCCTATATTAATAATATCTATCATCCCCCTTTTCCCTATTTACTTCTACTATTATGTTGTTGTTCGCCTTATTTTTTCCTTTCCAGTCTAGATAAAACTATTTTATTTCGTTGTGGCAACCCTAGCCCCCTTTCCATCACTTGATTTTCTGCTTTTCTGATCCGTTTCCATGGAACCTGCTGCTTCTGAACCCAATCAGAGCCCTCCTCCGCCCGATGGCTCCAAGCGACCCAAGCGTCAGATGAAGACTCCCTTTCAGTTGGAAGTACTGGAGAAAACTTACTCAAGTATGTACCAATTTTTGTTTGTTTAGGGTTACTTTCTGCTTGATTGATTTCTAGATTAATTTTAGTGTTTTTACTGTTTATTGGTGATTTTGGTGTGGATGGGTTGGGTATCGTCTGATTCTGTTGTTTTTCCGTTTGTTGAATTGCAATTGGATGTTTTAGTTTTAGATGTGTTGAATGATGATGTTATGGTTTTTTTTGTTTAACCTCTATTTTGGTAATGCAGCTGAGATGTACCCGACGGAAGCGACTCGTGCTGAATTGTCTGTGAGGTTAGGGCTTACTGACCGGCAATTGCAGATGTGGTTTTGTCATAGGAGATTGAAGGATAAGAAAGAGGCAACGGGAATGGCAGCGATGAAGCCACGTAATCCGTTGTCAGCTGGAGGTAGAGGTTTGACGCAGTCACCAAGAGAGGAGTTGATGGCAATTGAGCCTGGGAGCAGACATGAGTCGGGATCAGGGCCGGGTTCGGAGTCAGATTCTGGCTCGGAATCAGGTTCGAGTCGGTTTGATAACAGCGATGAGGTACCAATGGCGCCAAGGTATTCTGTGTCACCTAAGACAATCATGGAGCGTAGAGTGATAGCTTGTGTGGAAGCACAGTTGGGAGAACAATTAAGAGAAGATGGTCCAATTCTTGGGATGGAGTTTGATGAGTTGCCACCTGGTGCTTTTGGTACACTTATAGGTGTGCCTGCTAACTATTTATACCTCTTCTACCCTTTGATGATTTCATGCTTGTCTACAATCGAGCTTATCAAATTAACATGTGTTTTTGTAAAGAAATCAAATTATGGAAATGATAAAACTTGGTCTATATATCGTGCCTTTGCTGGGTGACCTGTTTGTACTTTGTATCTATCTTAACAATGGTTTGAATATGGGGATGCACACAAATCTCTTGCGGCTGAATGCTGAGCAAATTTCAAGTTAGTTGATGGTTATACTACAAATGTACAATTTTGCTTAAACTGCTGTGTTTCGGTGCTTATGAGAAACACCTTACATCTGTACAAGGGATTTTGAATTTATGTTTCTTATCTTTAATTAGCTTGTAGAAGTTCTTTATTTATTTTGGTTCTGAGATTATGAATTAATGTCAAAAGTGGTTGATTGAATCAATAGGAGTCTCCAAGCTCCAAAGCTTTAGTTTGTTAATTAGATGAGTCTGAAAGGGATGAGGATGACATGCAGTCTGTTTGGTACCGTGTTTATTCATATTGCATTGATACATAACAGACCATCAACCTGTGTGAATTACATTGCTTATATTTCCTATATTTGCTATGAAGCAGCATTAAGAGAGCAGCAAGATAGATATGGACATTCTTACGACAGCAAGTTATATGGAGACTTTGATACAAAGCATAATAAGGTTTGTTATCTACCTTCATCTTACTTTCTTTTCTGGATTTCTAGTTTCACGTTCATACTGATGAGTGACATGTTATGCACTTCAGGAACTAGATCAGTGCAATGCCTTGTTTCCATTAGTGCACTTCAGCAAACAAGCATGCATGATGATACTTCACTTTCATGAAAATGTATTTGTGGGTTTACCCCTTAACATAATTTCAAGGACAATGTAAACCCAACATGATGCGATTTTTTCAGAGATAATACACGAATAGCTTTCTTAGAGGAACAAGATTAATCACAAATATTTAGTTTGATCAAATAAACAAAATGTCCTCACAAAGTTTAAGCTATTTTATTTTTAGGCTGCAGCATCTGGTCGTCATGAAGTGGCTGAGTCTAAGATTCGTCTGGATACTTATGGGCATGTCGCTCCAGCTTATCTCTATGACTCGCCTGGTGATGGTCCTCCTGGAAAAAGTTTGTCTTTAAAACATGGAAATGGACATGTGGCAAGAGAATATGGCATCGAGAGTCAGCTCCCCAATGTTGATACATTAGCCCAGCCCCCTAGGCAGGCACAGTTTTCTACATCTCCCAGGAGTACTGACTTCAATATGCACGCTGAAGATAGTGCACAAATTGACAGAAAGCGAAAGGTACTTTCAAGTTCACTGAAGTATGCCTCGTTTTAATGTATGTTCCTTCTGCATTTAATTTGTTATTATGTTGTGCAGAGTGATGAAGTTCGTATTGGTAGAGAAGTTCAAGCGCACGAGAAGAAAATCCGTAAGGAACTTGAGAAACAAGATCTCTTGAGACGGAAGGTTTGAAAATTCATGGTTTCTTCAGAATTTGTTGAAGTATACTTCTTAATTCTGTACCTCACTGTTAACGTTAATTTGTAGAGGGAGGAGCAAATGAAAAAAGAAATGGAAAGGCAAGACCGTGAAAGACGAAAGGAAGAACAGAGGATTATGCGTGAACAGCAGAGGCTGGAGGAGAAATTTCAGCGTGAGGAAAAGCGAGAAATGGAACGGAGGGAGAAATTTATGCAAAAGGAACTTATAAGGGTGTGTTTAAACTTAACTCAACACAGGAGACCACATTTTAATTCTTTCTGTTTCTGATTTGGCAAGTGGGTTTTATCTGATCTTTGTTATGCATCTCCAGGAAGAGAGGAGAAAACAGAAAGAAGAGCTCCGCAAAGAGAAAGAGGCTGCAAGACAGAGAGCTGCAATGGAAAGAGCCACAGCAAGGAAAATAGCTAAGGAATCCATGGAACTAATAGAGGATGAGCGCCTAGAACTAATGGAATTAGCTGCTGCAAGCAAGGGATTACCTTCTATGGTGGCTCTTGATTATGACACCTTGCAAAATCTCGATGTATTCAGAGGTTGGTGTTTCTTAGATGAAACTTATATTCATCTGTTGAAAGATCCTGATGATGAATCATCTTGATTATGACACTTTCTTCTATTCAGATGCTTTGTGTGAATTCCCCCCAAGATCCGTTCAGTTGAAGATGCCTTTTGCCATTCAACCTTGGAATAATTCTGAAGAAAATGTTGGGAACCTTCTCATGGTATAGTTTTGTATGTTCTGTCCTGCATACGGCAAATATTGCTCTGTTGTATCATCAAGAAGTGGAGTGACTAATGTAGGTTTATATGCATGTTTTAATGTCATGGTTTTTTTTTCTTACCAGGTTTGGAAGTTCTGCATTACGTTTGCTGATGTTCTTGGACTATGGCCTTTCACCCTTGACGAGTTTGTACAAGCTTTCCATGACTATGTGAGTTCAGATTTCTTCGTGAATTTTTACTGTTTGAAGCTGGTTAACCCCTGTTCCACTTGTTCGATCCCCGTCCTCCCAAAAGAGATTTGAAATTATAAAAATTGTATGTGTATTTATACCTTAATTTTGTTTAGAAGAAAGTGATCGTATTCGCTGACTCTTTGATTTCCACCTGTCCGGTAACCTTTGCTGACCTCACTCCTACAGGATTCAAGGCTGCTTGGTGAGGTACATATCAGCATTTTGAAACTCATTATAAAGGATATTGAAGATGTTGTGAGAACGCCTTCTGGTGGACCTGGCACAAACCAATATAGTGCTGTTAATCCTGATGGTGGCCATCCTCATATTGTTGAAGGGGTAATTTTTCTGTTCTATGCCTTGATTTAATTCTCTCTTTTGGGTAATGCTTCAGCTGCTTTAATTTCATTACTTTTCATTTTTCTAGGCATATTTATGGGGTTTCGATCTACGCAACTGGCAGAAGCACTTAAATCCATCAACATGGCCTGAGATATTACGACAATTTGCACTTGCTGCTGGATTCGGGCCACCGTTGAAGAAAAAGGGCATTGATCGAGTTGCAGGAAACGATAAAGATGATGTTTGTGCACCTCATCCCATTTCCTTCAGTAACATGCATGCGAAATTAAAGTCTCCCTTTAACTGCTTGCATACACATGATTCAACATTGAGGAAATGCAACAATTTTCTCACACTAAGACTGCACAATTATTCGGTGTATTTTACAAAGAGATGCATGGACCATTTGAACCATCATCTTAACGTCTTTTCAAAACCATCTGTCTGCATTGCTGCACAACCACATCATATTTGCACTCTGAAAATGTACAATCCCATAACACTATGATATGAACATGTATAATTTTCAGAGTAAAGGTTGTGAAGACACGGTATCTGCTCTGAGAAATGGTTCCGCAGCTGTGAATGCTGTTGCAATTATGCAAGAGAAAGGATTCTCCCTCCAGCGCAAGTCAAGGCACAGATTGACTCCAGGAACTGTAAAATTTGCAGCTTATCATGTTCTTGCTCTTGAAGGAAGCAAAGGGCTGAATGTTATTGAGCTTGCTGACAAGATTCAGGTAATTTGTAACTAGAGGCCTTGCCGGCGCCCGGCTTTTTCACTTTTTGTTTGCCTATGCATTAGTTATCTAATTCTGTTTCAACTTCTATTGTAGAAATCTGGGCTTCGGGACCTGACAACCAGCAAGACCCCTGAGGCCTCTATATCTGTTGCCCTATCCAGAGATCCAATTCTTTTTGAAAGAATAGCGCCTTCTACGTACAATGTACGCCCTGCTTTCAGAAAGGATCCAGCAGATGCTGAATCAGTAATTGCTTCAGCCAAGGAGAAGATACAGAAATATGCCAATGGTTTTCTAGCTGGCCAGAATGCCGATGAGGAAGAAAGAGATGATGATTCAGACAGTGATGCTGCTGAGGGTGCAGAAGTTGATCCCTTAGCTACTCCATCTGATACAGTAAAGAATGGTGCAATTGCTGAGATCGGCTCTAGCTCTAGGAAAGATAAAGACAGACCCCTTACTGAAGCTGCTCTGCAAAATGGAATTGTTGCAGCTGGTAAGAATTGACAGATTGAACTCTTCTTTATTGGGG